>BGNK01001481.1:91290-145213 GCA_003297005.1 Symbiodinium sp. clade A Y106 | reverse complement strand
GGGGCTTCGCACGCCTGGGGGGCCTTAATGTCATCTGTTCTTGGTTTCACAGTTGTTTCACCGCTCTGAATTTACCGTGCAAGAGGCGCGTCCGACGGGACTCAAGCCTGCGGAAGAAGAAGACCCAAGAAGGGACCCTAATTTTGACAACCACCCATGTACCCTAAACTCTAAACCTCGTCAACCCTACCAGGCTTTCGGTTTCCCAACCTCCTCCTGAACCGTAAGGGTATCACGGTATCACTGTTGCAATTAACCCAGAGGCCCCAAAGTAGTTCCTTTTTGGGGTTCATATATAGAATCCTATAAGGTAACCCCAAAAAGGAACTACTTTGGGGCCTCTGGGTAAGCTATTCAGTTTTCACAAGGAGAGGGGAGACCACAAGATGAACGGGCATAACGGTGGAATGGACTTTGAAGTAACCAGGGAAAAGCGCATGGACTTGTATTTCATAGGTTCCTTTAAGGAACAAGTACCTACCTTTGGTTAGTAGGGAATGGAAGAATGGTAGTAATAGTAGTTATAATTGTACCCCATTCCTCCATTCCCTACTAACCAAAGGTAAGAGTATTCAAGTACGGTACTCCGAACCCAGGAGACCCTTCAACCTGAATCATTAAACCCTGAACCCCCGAAGCGCAAACTCACCGAAACACCGGAGCCCCGAAATCATAATCTAGGGGTCGGAACAACTAAAGTATCCCCGTATAGTGCTGAGGTATTTATTGCACAACATACCCCAGAACCCTATTCTAGTTGTCAAGGCTCCAATGTAGAACCAAAATTGCTTTTTCTGAGCAGTCGCAGGGTTTAAAGCTTGACCAAAACCAGGCTTTATTCTTCACGTCTTTATATATATATATATATATATAGATAGCTTGTGAGAGATCCACACTCATCCATCGTTTTCCTTCGGAGGGGCTCTGCAGCTCAAAACCACTTCCTGGCCTCCTTCCTTGATGATCTTCTCCTTCTGCTTCTACCGCCGACAGATACTCTGACAACTTGGCACCCCAACGGTCCTTCGTAAAGGTGCTCGGCAAGGCCAGCAACAACAAATGTGCTTTGCGCCTCCATCTGCAGTAACCTGACGGCAGGGTGCCGTGGAACCGTTCCAGCTCAGGTCGCTCCTCTTGGCTACTGGTTCCCTTCATATCCCAGTCAAGGCGAAGACTGTGTGCAGATCGAGCCATCGGAAGTCCGAACAGCTCGCCTCGGCCTGAGAGAGCATCGCTCACAGGTGGATGCGGTGTCCATCTTTTTCCTTCCGAGGGCCTCAAGCTTACTTAGTACTATTGAATTAAAGCAAAGCGGGGGTCTCGCAGCCCACTTCAACCTCTGCATGGAGATTTCATGTACACACTCCAAAAACCCTAAACCCTAAACCCCCCTAAACCCCTAAACAGACGCTCTATATTTCACAGCTTGGTTTTAGGATCCTCGGCTTTACTTCTTTTTGCGGTGTTGGGTTTTTAGGGTTTAGGGTATAGAGTCTAAAGGTAGTTCCGGTTGTGCTTCCCGATGCCGCAGCAGAGATTTCAGGGACATAGGGTTTAGCAAAGACGGTTTGCAGCATGGTAAATAGTACCGGTATGTAGTCGTTCAAAAGTACGCTCCAGACGTGCTTTGCCACGCATGGGTGGGGAGTACGAGTTGAGGGTTTTGGCGTGTGTTGGGTCTTGGTTTCTCTTCAAAGCATCCTACTCACAAGCTTCTCTGCGCGGTGCAAACATCCGCCGAGACTAACAAAACGTTCCCGTATGCCCGGTCCCATCCCCCTAAAACCCCCTGAACACCCCCAGCCCTCCTCCAGCAGAAGCCCCTGATCCCCTAATTACACCCTAAACCCTGAACACCCTCCTCCCTAGACCCACCAACTGCCCTTTGTTGTAGCCCTCAGTTACCTTTTAATGGGAAATATTCGAGCCCTTTAAAGGGTACTTGGGGGGTCCTGGTCAACCAGCCTCCTTCAAGATCGCGGTGTCGCCGATGGCGAAAGTCACCTGAAGCGACTTGTCTTGAGATTCCGAGCCACAGGCTGATTGCACTTCTGGACCTTCTGGCCGTTTAGGGTTCAGAGGGGTTTAGGGTTTGGGGTTTAGGGTTTGGGGGTTTAGGCGGTTGAGGGGTTTAAGGCTTGGGGGTTTAGGGGTTTAGGGCTTAGGGGTTTAGGGGTTTAGGGTTTAGGGGTTTAGGGTTTAGGGGGTTTAGGGGGTTAGGGTGTAGGGAAGGTGAAAAAAAACTCGTGACAAGCTGACGTTACCTGTGCCTGTCAGACTGTGAAGCAGCACCAGAACGGCTTGCTCGAACCCCGGAAACCTAAATCGAAACGTCGAAGAGTTCGGCTTTTCCCACAAAGCCGCAAGGACAACAACACGAAAAGCAACGGTTTAGGGTAAAGGGCTCAGGGCTTACTAAACCCTGAAACTGCATGACTTTGGCAAACTATGGCCCGACTGGCGAGATCCCCAGAGACATGTTTTTGCAGTTGCTAGCCTGTGCATGCCAAGTCCTGTCGCGCACTATAGGGGCCTAATAATTAGAATACGGTTTTGGGGCCCATTATACCATAGTTATAACCAGTATACTATAAATGTAATAAGGAGCCTCCAAAGAAATATTGGCAATTTTTTAGTTCCTCATATTAGAAGGCGACTCTGTCTTCGAGCTTGCGGAGGATGCAATCATCAACTCACAGATAGTTCAAAGTGCTGAGAAAATCTTCAAGCGTGCCACCCTGCATCCAGAATTGACTAAGCAGACGTGAGCATTAAACCTGAACCCTAAACTCCTACAATCCCCTAAACTCTAAACCCTTGACATCCGGAACCCTCGACTCCTACAATCCCCTATAAAGTCTTACACGATGGTAATGATGATGCTGATGGTGGTCCCAAGCCTCATGACCGCTACCAGCACAAATAATACAAGAGCCTGAATAATTAGCAATACTATTCCTTAGGGTATATTTTAATATACCCCAAATCGTATTCTAGCTGTTAGGGCCCCTGTATTGAGCAGCTAGACGCACTCTAAGCCCTGGTATCGGCATAAGACCACCTTACAACAAGCAGTGAGATCAGAGTTGCAGCAATCCCAAGACTTAACCATAATACTAACAATAATAATGATTCTTACATAATGCTAATCATAGTAATCAACCTAACGAAGCCCAAAAACACTTCTACCATGAGCTAACCATATAGTATTTAATCTAAGGTGACTTGCTGCCTGAGTACATCGATCCATTCCTCGCCCAAGGAAGCCGTGAAGGACTGCGGTATCAGACTGGCCTGATCCATGGCCCAGCCTGGGGAGTTTGTTCGTTGCATTAAACTTGGGTGAGGTAGGGCTTCTCAACTTTCGGGATAGGCTTTGAGGTTTAGGGTTGAAGATTTAGGGTGTAGACTTTCGGGGGATTCGGTCTTGCGTTTTTGGGTGTATGGCTTCGGGATTGGATGTACTGCTGTTGGTCGGGTTCGTTTGCCCCTAGGACACTACAGAGGTCCAAAAAGCTTAGGCTCCATGGTACAAGCATAGGAGAAGGGATTAGTCAGTCTTGACTTTGAGGGTTTAACGTTCAGAGGTTTGGGAATGGCGGGGTTGGGGTATGGGGGCTTAGGGCTTCGGGCTTTCAGGTTTCGGGGTTTGGGCTCACTGCAAACCCTTACAAAACTAAGTCTTGGAGTCTAAGGTGTCTCCCTACGGGTCTACCATGGAGCCTGTCCAAGCAGGCTTTTGGGTTCTGCATACTACTCCGTGCTTCCCCAACGAACACGCAATGACCCCTGTCGCGGATTATGATGTTGACTAACCCTGAACCAGAAGCACAATGTGATTTAAGGCATGTTCCGGAGTTTAGCGTTTACAGTTCAGGGTTCAGGGTTCTGGGTGCCTGATGCCTGAGAAAAAACAGTGAGGCTTGATGTCAACTGTATTTCGAACCCTAAACTAAGCCCCCTAATCCCAAACACCAAACCATAGGCTCGACCCGTACACCCTATCCCCAAACCTCGACGCAATCCTAAACCCTGCAAACCCTAAATCCTCAACTCTCCCCCTAAACCCTCTCCCTCAACCCCAAAATCCCCTGAAGTTCTATGTAAACGCTGGAGGGCTCAAGAGTTGGGTATCCCACCAACGGCTTCAAGAGCGCATCCCAAAGCCCTGCCTAGGGAACCTCACACACTTTCCTTTCTTAGGAATAAACCTGAAAAACATCGGTAAAAAAAAACATCAGCCTTGGCACTACACAAACACATACACATACACATGCAAATACAACTACAAAGACAAATCCAAATCCAAAAACATACACATATACATACACATATACATATACGTATATATATATATATACATACTATACATGCAGATAGACAAACAGATAGATAGACTATTGGGTAGACTTAATACTCAGGCCGAGACTCACCCCACTAGGGTTTAGGGCTTTTGGTCTAGGGTTGCGGGTTGATGGTCTAGAGTTTAGGAAGTTTAGGGTTTAGGGTTTAGGGTTTAGGGTTTACGGCTTAGACAAGCCTTTGCGAAACGCAAGGTTTTGCTGTGCTTGTTGGGCGCTTAGGACTTCCGTAGAATCGGGGCATTTCCCATGTAAGCATTATTATAGAGTATCAGCACCGGGCTATTCCCCTCAAGATCGCGGTCAAGATGCAGCTGGAGAGGCTCGAAGCACGCAGCAGAACCGTAGCAGACACCACTCTTTGTTTTAGAGGCTGCACACTCCCTCGTGCTGATATTTGGTGGTGCATATCCGGAGCAACAGAGTCTCAAAAGGAAACGTTCAACTCGGAAGTGGAGAGATTGCTTGTACCTTTGACTGTCGACTTCTTCGCAAAAAGTCTGAAGACTTACAACCTCAGCCCAATTAGAAAACCAGAACTCCTCCTTAAAAGGGTCTGAGATGTGGCTCTGCGGATGTCCTAACATCTTGTGGCCGGCTACGTGCAGCTGCCTGAGAGCCAAAACCAGTGTATCAGAGTAAAACTAATAGGAACAAGAATACAAAACCAGTAATAACAATAACACTCATGATAACAAGAATAATAACAATATCAATAACAACAACAAGGGTAATAATAACAACAATAACACCCACAAACATATAATAATAACAATGTTGATGATAGGCGGCGTGGCTCCGGAAAAGGTTGGGAAACCGGTTGCTGCAGAGCTATTGGTTAGACGGTTGTTATAAAGTTCCCTAAACCCTCTAAACCCTAAACCCCAAACCAAACCCTAAAGCCCCTAAACCCTAAAGCCCAAAACCGTTTTGTTATAAATGCTGCGGGCTTCCTGCTCAGGGTTTCAGCGCTTAGTTTTGGGTTTACGGTTTAGGGCTTAGGTTTCAGGGCTTAGGGTTTAGGATGTAGGGTTTGGGGCTTAGGTTTCAGGGCTTAGGGTTTAGGATGTAGGGTTTAGGGCTTCGGTTTCAGGGCTTCGGGCTTGGGATGTAGGGTTTAGGGTTTAGATGAATCCCTACCCCTTGAGCCCTTAGCTCCAACACACCCCGAGCCCTTCGGACTCGAACCTTGCAGCCCGATCGCCCCCAAGAGTCTAACTCAACCTTTGAAACCATGGGCCCCTAGTATGGGCCCTTAACCTTGGGATCCTTATATACCTATTATATACCTTATATAGACTCTTAAGGGTCCCTCTCACAAAGGCCTAAGGGCCAGGGGCCCATACTTCCAACCTTGGACTAACCCCCGATACTCCTAAAGCTTCCGCCGGCTAAGACCACAATGCCGAAACGCAGGACCAAGTCCAGGCGCTAATGAAGGAACCTGATTAAGAAACCTTGGGTCCGCATTAGGGTTCATAATGTGGATCCTAATATATTGGGGTTAAAGAGCCAGCGCTTCTTAATCAGGTTCCTACATTAAGTCTATGGGAGCTCGCCGCGGTTCAGGTTTTAGGGTTCGGGGTTCAGGGTCAAGGACAAGGATGTAACCACACGCACACGTAAGTGAGCACCGCTCGCGAAGGATACACACACACACACAGAGGAGACAGCACGAACAAGTGCCTGTGTGCAACGCCTTGCTGGATGTTTGGTTCAAACACCCTGCTCGCAGATCCTACGAACAAGTTTGGGAGACTGCTTTGCTACCCTAAACCCTCACGTGCCAAATCTGTCTCCATCAACCGTAGGAGGAAATCCCTGCGAACAGTCCGAACCCCCTACATTAATAAAGTCCTGACGAGCTCGAAACCCGAGAGAGAATCCTGAGAAGCTAAAACGAGATAGGGTTTACGGTTTAGGAGAGTCCAGGGTTCACCTTTGCAAGATAGGCTAGGATCAAGGGCCAGCCCAGTTAAGTGTGACCGTCCGAAAAATGGGTTTACTATCGGTACATGTGAGGGTCCGCGTAACCTGAAGCCACCAAACCCATAAGAGCCAAGCCTCCGCTGTCAATGATGCGGAGCTTGTCCTGAGTCGATCTGACAGTTAAGGTTTGGTAATTGACAAATAGTACGTCACCAAGGAACCTGCAGACTGAGCCCGTAAACCCCCTAAACCCTAAACCCCAAAAACCTTTACCCCAAAACCCTAAACCCAAACCCTAAACCCTAATAACCCTAAACCGTTTACAGCCTACAACTACAAGGACGGGGACCATGACCTCAACTGCCAATGCGCCAGATTCCAGGGAATCATGGGCCTAATCAATCCAACCCTACACGCCAAGCCCTACACCCTGAAACCCAAATCCCAAATCCCAAAACCCTACCTCCCAATCCTAATCTGCCACCAAACCGGCCAAAGTTAGAAACCTGCAAAGTACTAAATCATAGGGCCCCGTAGACACGCTGCTTCAGACACCGTGCTCGTGCGGTTTATCGTTCTGCTTGGGGTTTGGGATTTGGTTGTAGTATTAGCATGTTCTTCGTGGAAGGCAGCACCATGGCTCCAGATTTCGGCCCTTACATCTTGGACATTCGGANTGCTCGTGCGGTTTATCGTTCTGCTTGGGGTTTGGGATTTGGTTGTAGTATTAGCATGTTCTTCGTGGAAGGCAGCACCATGGCTCCAGATTTCGGCCCTTACATCTTGGACATTCGGATTTGCACACAATATCGAGGAGTCCTATGTGGCAATGAAAAGTAAACTTCATAAGTGAGAACATATTGGAGCCATGGTTTCTCGAGAGGCCTTTTCGGCTTCATTTCTCCAGCTCCTGGAGGAAGCTGCCCCCCAGGTTTTCACTGCCGAATATATGGCAGAAGGTACCGAGCACCGCTTCGTGGACTTCTTCGAGGTCTATGCTGGCCGAGCACGGCTTTCGAATGCCGTGCAAGAGGCTCCCTTGCCCAACCTTGACATGCTCTATGAATGTTGCCTATGTTTTGTTGTCGTTGGAATGTGATACTTCACACAAATGCATCTGAGGCTGGATTTACGGTAGCTGTCTACGATATCGCCCGGGACCCGACCCATGACGTGCTGACTCACGAAGGCAAACTTCTGTGTGTCTTGGTTTGGCTTTGATTCGGCTTTGATGGAGCAGTTTTGTGTTTCATGGTGAATCCGTTTGGGAGCTTCCAAACTGCAATCAAGGCTTGCGGCTTTTGGCTTCGGTGAAGCTTGGAGGTGTGCGGTTTTCCGCACCGAAGTGCAGCAGCTTCGTGAATATTTGTGTTGGGAAAACGAAACTTATCTGAATAGATGTCGTTTCGATGCAGCAGGTTGCTGCTGCATAGGTCTTCCAATAGCCAGTGCCAGTGCCAAGGCAAAGGCACCTCGACCCTATGGGAAGTGTTTCGCTGCCTTCGGTTGCTCAGGGCAACGCCATTGCAGCAGCTTGACTGGAAGATAGAGACTTCGTTCTGGCAGTCAGTAGCAAATGGCGGGTATTCGAATACAGCCCAGGAGTTTGATAGTCAGTGCCAACTCTTCTGCTACCACGCCGGCATCTTCAGTATCTACGAGCAGCCTTTGGCATCTTACATGCCCCAGTTGAGGGCCATGCGGGACCTGCATCAAACTGACACGCCTAGGAATCGGATCTGTTTGTATATACATACATGCATGAAGAACAGCAGGACGTCTTTCATCGATGTGGTCATCTTCGTATCACTTTCAAGATGGGGGCTTTCGGAGCTGCCAGCCCGACTCTAGGCTGATCTGATTGGTAGGCATTTGCACCCACAGTTGCTGCGATTTCCTATGTCATTCAGACCAGCCGAGGAAGCCCACGCAATTGATTGGGTCAGATCCATTCATTTTGACCAGCCTCCGGTATTTGGGGACTCACCCCGAGCTTCATCGTGCGATTCCTGCTTGCATCTGCGAATGCTTCGTGTGAAACACATGTCTCATGCATGGCATCAATCCAGAAACTTCTGTGTGAGGTTTCTATCTCGAGCCACGTCGAGGCTCTGCGATCGCAAAGAGGGCGGCGGCTTCACAGGGAAACGCGGGTCAATGCAGGCTTCGCAGGCCTATCCAGGCACGTTTGGCCGTGCCGTTTCTCGACAGCTCTGGTCTTTGGGAGATGTGGGTATTCGGCAGCACTTGTTATCTATATTATGTCACTCACTGGCTCCCACTGAGGTGGCCTTGTTGTTGACTCTTCGACGAACAGTTTCTCCGCATCTACTGACGGCCTCCTTGCACGATCGATTGGGAACTGTCTTGACTACTTTGGTGCACGAGGCCGACTAGATACAAGATTAAGAAGATGCTTGTGCAAGTACTAGCTCCAGAATTAGTGCTGGTGGGCTGCCACATGTTCATACAATAACTTTTGCCTGCTGACAGCAGGACAACGATCAACGGCTTCTAGACGATGAAGATGTTGTGGATATCGTGTCTCCAGCCCGCAGACGGAGGCTCATGGTTCCTGAGATACCTGCTGCCTGTCTCAATTTTGAAAACCCATAGCAGTGTCATCTGTGATGAGTTGGGAGTGTTGCAAAGGAGGTGGCCCAACCTGCATTCTGATGTGCTTGTGCTTGCTCTCTGTGTCACAAGGCTCGCTTGATTCGGTATCCGCTCGGCCCTGCCGTTGGCAACAATCCAATCGCCCCGCCGGCCGCTGTCATTCATGATGGCGATATTTGGGAGATGCTGGGTGCCTAGACGTGCCCGCTCTTTGTTCGCATACATTACGATGTAACTTCCCGATTGCATTGCACATTAATTGCTGAGCTTCGCAAATCTCTGTATCTGTCATGATGTTGAAGCTTCGGGAATCGGTGCCTCCTTGTGACTCTCTTGCTCGTGCAGTTCCCGTTGCCCCAGAGACTTTTGTTCATTGCATCATTGACCTGGGCACCTTTTTGTTTGAGGTTCCCAGTGACCGACGTTCTTTGCTTAAGCACGATTCTATCTCAGGTTCACTCATAGTCTGCTCATAGTCTGCTTGTCCGCCAGCAGATCTTGCTCGCACCGTGGTGGCAATTGAGTGTGTCTTTGTTGTTCTTTCCCGTGTTATCTTCTGCAACGCAGACGAAGAACTCGTGTCATGGATTGTGCTTCTGAGGCATGGCTCAGTGGGACCATTGTGTACTGCTGCCTGGGTGTGCCATCGGGCCATCGTGGCTTTATGCCTTTGGGGCAACAGAATTGGTAATTAATGCAGAACGAGGCGACTTGGACATTCTGAAATTCGTGCATTATGGCTGAACTCGGCAGCCTCTTGGATGTCCACAGATGTTGTTGAAAAGATTACTCTTACAGGCCTGAGACCTGCTGGCATTGCTTTCCAGACTTTAGTCTGGGTTCTTGTTTGGTTGGCTAATTTGAGTCATTTCGGAAGGTGCCGTATCCGAATGGCGAGTCGTAGTTGGCTTGCACACGCTCTGTGTGTGTGTGTGTGTCTCCATGGGACGGACAACCACAGCAGCTCCTTGGTTCCAGAGAGCCAGTCTTGGCCTCTCGTCATGGTGCCGGGGACAAAAGCGAGGAGGACAGTCAGCGAAGTTTGGCTGTAGTAGCCTACAACGGTTTGTCCAGTGATATGATTGGTGTTGGGGATCTCAATACGGCGAAGGCTTGCGATTCAGTTCCAGGTCGAGAAGTCGTAGCCGATTTATTTGAAAGCCCATTTAAATGAATGCCCTCCCCCAACTAGCAAATTCTGATTCTCACTAGGCCACTAATACGATATCAGTAAGCCCCCCTTCCACAACATGAAAATGTTTACCCTGCCGATTACCTGATAGTGGCCGGAAGCAGCAGCATCTCGTGTTCCGGAGTTCTGTTTCTGGTCTACTGAATGCACGCTGGTCTAGAAACTAAACCTCTCAACCAGTTAGACAAATGACTGCAGAATAATTTAATAAAACCACGAAGGCAATGGATGTGCGAAATTCGCGGAATAGCCGCGATTTAGGCTTACTTCTATGTAGTCGTCGTCGTAGGTTCTGCGGATTAGCCGCATCGTAGGCTATTGCGGATTCTAGTTTGGTGTAATCGCGGAATAGCCGCGACTTCGGCGAAATCGCGGATAGGCCGCTATAATTCAATTATAAATAGTTCAGACGAAGCACCCAAATCCTAGCCCCGCCACTCCTCGACTTGTCGTAGAAGTCCCTAGGGTCTAGGCTTTGATGATTGTTATTGGCCAGGACAAACTCCACCAGATCCTTGACTTCGGAGGGCACCGCCGATGTGGCTAGCCCGCCCAACGCCTCGCATTTCCTGATGGGTACGGCGAAAGCCGCTATGGAGCAGGTTCTCCGCACAGGCCGGCCCTGTGAGGCAGATTTTCCCATGGGACAGAAGCCTTGCAAATCCTGGCTGGAGCAGGATGTTGGTCAAATCTACATTACATGATCCCTTTCGCTTCGGGGTGCAGGACCGAAGCCGGACAAAAGCGAGAAGAAGAGCAAGAAGAAAGACAAGAAAACCAAGAAAGGACCTTGCTTCTGTCATGTGCCACTGGCAAGCATCCGTGCATTTGCAGGCCAGAGTTCCGACTCCGAGTCGGCAGACTCCAGCACGGAGACTGGGGAAGGTCAGGAGGAGAAGCAGGGCCTCTTCCGGCTCCTGAACAAGGAGCTGACGAGGTCGTTGGAGCAAAACAAGGTCGAGGACTTGAGCTGCCAGCAGCTCGCATACACTTTGTGCGGGGTCGCAAAGTGTGTAGTGGCATCGGACCTGGTTGCGATTGGTGGCGAGACTGTGCCTTCTTTGAAAAGGATGCAGCATGCAGTGAAGAGTGCAATTGAGAAACATGTTGTGATTGCTCCTGCTGTCTCTCGTTCGGTGCTGTTTCTAAGGAGTCATTGCTTTGCGACGCACTGAAGAGGTGCAAGAGACAGAAGGATAAGGACGCAGAGAACGCCTCGCTTCGCAAGGCCGCACATGACCGTTCCGAGTTGCAGTTTCCTGAATCAAGGGGACTTTCGCAGTCTGAACCCCCAGCCCTGAGTTTCTTGTGTATGTCATCACACAACCAGGAAACCCAGAGCCTTCTGCTCNCACATGACCGTTCCGAGTTGCAGTTTCCTGAATCAAGGGGACTTTCGCAGTCTGAACCCCCAGCCCTGAGTTTCTTGTGTATGTCATCACACAACCAGGAAACCCAGAGCCTTCTGCTCCACCCTTACTCCATTCTTGCAGGTCAAGGCCGCTCAGACCCTCTGGAGGAAGAGACTGAATCAGGTGCTGTTGCTGTGTGCCTCGGTTCCAGCACCAATTATTTTCGGCTAGCTTTGCCATGTTGCAATTTGCAGAGTGTTCAGTGGTGCTTCAGCTGAATTGAACCGAGTCACCGGGAAGAACCAAGCCCAGATCAAGATCTCGTCTTGCAAGACGCTGGATGACATCAACACATTGTACAAGTCCCTGGCGAAGAAGCANAGTGGTGCTTCAGCTGAATTGAACCGAGTCACCGGGAAGAACCAAGCCCAGATCAAGATCTCGTCTTGCAAGACGCTGGATGACATCAACACATTGTACAAGTCCCTGGCGAAGAAGCAACCCAGGAACCAGTTTGTGAGTTTGTGTGCTAAGGAACCGAGCAGCAGACTTCTTTGCAAGATTGCTGCAATGTTGTGTTTGTCATATGCTGCTGTCTTCGCTGGATGCAGGAAGAGTGGCATCAGCAAGGATGACATGAATCGCTGCTACGATGAGCTTTTGACCAAGCTGGGGCAGGACCGAGATGTGCAGAGGGTACGTTTCTTGCTGCAGGCACAAGAATTTTTCTGGGTGGCCACCGAGTGCGGTCTTATCTGCAGTCTTGCGACTAGACTAGAGTCTAGAGAATTCGCACGACGAAGTGCTATTTACTAATACTAATAACCACTATATAGACTAATTCTAAGAGGTTGTGGTGATCACGAAAGGATTTGACTAGTTAAGTTATCAACGAATAAATAATAGTCGTCATGGTCTAGTTTAATAATAAGAAATATACAAAACAACTACTAGACGGGACTAAACATTTACACTGCCATTTGCATCGATGCTGCGGTGTTCAGACCACACAGTTCTACTGACCCGAGGTTTAAAGGCTTTATTAGTTAATTGTTTATGCTACTGAACACACTCGCTGATTCGTAGTCATGACGAAGTGGTCATCACAGTCGTGTGGTGCCCTACTTGAGTCGTAATCAGGTCTAGTTCATGTTGTCGTCATCGTCGTACTAGCAGCAGTAGTAGCAGTTTCGTATATGGGTGCAGTTGTGTTACTCGCCCCCACCCCTTTTCTCAGTAGTAGCAGTAGTAGTAGTAGTAGNCTAGTTCATGTTGTCGTCATCGTCGTACTAGCAGCAGTAGTAGCAGTTTCGTATATGGGTGCAGTTGTGTTACTCGCCCCCACCCCTTTTCTCAGTAGTAGCAGTAGTAGTAGTAGTAGCAGCAGTAGTAGTAGTAGTAGCAGGAGTAGTAGTAGTAGTAGTAGTAGTAGTAGTAGCGATAGTGGTAGGAGTAGTAGTAGTGACTGCTAGTAATAGTAGTAGTAGTAGTAGTAGTAGTAGTAGTGCTAGTGCTCGTGCTAGTACTAGTATAGCAGTAGTAGTAGTAGTCGTCGTCGTCGTTGTCGTAGATGTGTAGTCGTGTGTAGTAGTAGCAGCAGCAGCAGCAGTAGTAGTATAGGTAGTAGTAGTCGCAGTGGTGGTGGTGGTGGTGGTGGCGGTGTTGGTGGTAGTAGTAGCAGTAGCAGTAGTAGTGTAGTACTAGTAGTACTAGTAGTAGTAGTGGTATGGTAGCTGAGTGCTTGTGTTGTGAAGACACCCCTTCCGAGGCTTCCTCTCGAGACTCAGTCACCATGTGGCCACAAGGGTGCCCATGCCCGAACCCAGGCTGCCCAGTGTGGCCATGGCCGCCGTACATGTGCCCTCCGCCGTGCCCTTTGATGTGGAACCCATGGTTTTTCTGGCCACACATGTATCCTCCACCGTGCCCGTTACCTCGACCGCCGGTGGGTTTGACGACGCCGACGGCTCCCGGGTGGATGCCACCCACGCCGATGAATACCATGTCCATGCCGATGGCTACCGGGTCGATGCCGGCCAACAGGCCGGCACCGAAACCGATGCCCAGGCCCGCTGGGCAAGTGCATCCTCGTGATGGCAGGACCCACGAGGTTGCTAGCAGCTCAGAAGACGAGGGCGTCAAGCCTGCCGCTGGGAATGTGAAGACGCCAGAAGCAGCAGAGACCGAGGACGGCAAGCCTGCTGCAGATGTGGCCCGCAGCCCTGATAAGGACACGCAGCCGCCGATCGCACCAGAACCCATGGCTTCTCAACAGCCACACCTGAAGCCGAAGCCCAAGATCATGCCGGAGGCGAAGGCTCCGGTGGGGAGCGAGGACCAGAAGGATGAGAAAGATGCAAGGCCCGCGGAGCCCCCTCAGAAGTTTCTCGGCTGTCTGATTTAGTAACGCAGCTCCTCACGCCTGTGATTTTGGCATTTGTTTTTTGTGTGGCATAGGGGAGTTTGGTTTTTTGTGTAGCATAGGAGTTGTTTCTTGACTGTTCCAGGTCGAAAAGGGAGCAAGAGAAAGACAAGTACGGGTGCAAGCGAATGAGGGGTGGCCAGTACAAAAACGACAGTGGCTACTACAGCCACAACTACGGCTACGATGATGATGATTGGCAGGACCATAGTGGCAACTGGCAGCACTGAGTGGTCTGAGTCCAGAAAGCGAGAAAAAGGTTGCACTCCGCAGCTGTGCTTGAATCACGTGCATTATCCTTTGAGCACTTTGTTGAATATGCCGTGTTCGCAGGAAGCGGAGAATGACCTCAAGCAGTTGGCTGGTGGCAAAGGCCAGAAAGTCAACGAGGAGGAGCCTCTTACTTCCATTACCAGCCCCGGAACCCCTGCACGCTCCAGGCGAAAGAGATGTAAGAGATCACCCCGTGCTGCAACCGCCTCAACCTTGAAGCCCCGGCGACTTTTTGCAGATCTCAACAAGACTGGCTCCACTGAAGGAGCTGGGGAGCAGGATGACAATGATGATGATAAGTACGCATGCTTGTCAGGGGACGACAACGAGGATGCTGATCTTTTCAATGCTGAGTTCACGCTGAGCCCCAGGAAGAAGTCCTCTGCTCGAAAGCCGAAGCAGCGAGCAAATCCCAGTTCTGGGAAGAGGAAGAGGGCTGCTTCCAAGGAGTGCTTGCAGGAAACCTCTGAGGCCGAGGAGCCAGAAGCCCTTGAAGAGGAGGGCTCCGGCAATGCTGGCACGAAGGAGCCCGCTGAGGACCCCCCGGCTCAGGATCCAAGGTCCAAGTTCGAGCCCGGTCTGCTGGAGCTCCTGCTGGTCGGCATGAACCCGCTGCTTATCTGCATGTGTGCTTCCGGTGTGCTTGCTCCTTCAGCCCGCTGCTAAGATCCATGCTTTCAGGACCGATTCCGATCAGTGCATGAGCCTGCTTCTGTGCGAAGACATCACCACCCTCCATGAAGCCGTGGACTTGTTTTCAGATGTTCCCTCAGGCTACGGTTTTTGTGCTTGTTCTTGGGCAGATCACGTTGACACACCCAAACACAACACACTCAATTAGACTATGTGCTTGCAGAGGCGAGATGATCCAGAGCTTGGGCAAGCAGGCCAGGGACTGTGCCCAGAACCTGACCATGAAGGCTCGCAAAGCTTTGGGCAAGTGGCCAGCGATTTTGAAGGACGGTGGTGTGACCGCAGCTGCTTTTTGATGCTGTAACCCGAACTGCCTTTGTGCCAGGAGCATGACAAGCAGCTGCTCGCCTTGGAGAATGAGACGCATGAGGGTGAGGGTGAGTGAATCAAGGACAGGATGAGTCCTGCCTTGAACTTATATGCTTTTGCGAGTTGGTTCAGGAGCTCAGCTGGCCTCATCGAGTACGTGCCGGGACGTTCTTCCGTGCAGAGCAGCAAATCGTGGGCAAAACGATCGCTGCATTTCGTATTTGTTGCAAGTTGTTGAATGGAAACAATGGCAAATGCAGAGCTGCTCCCCCGCATCGATCCGATGTCGCAGGCTTTTGGATGTGCATGTGCAATGTACTTAGAGAGGCGGATTAGCCGCCCAGATTCTCTTGCAAAGGCCACAGCAGCTACGTCAGTAGTCTTCGTTAGTTAGCTACAAAGGCGGACTAGCCGCTGAAAGTAAATCCTCTAGCCCACACCAGTTCAACCCAGAATAAACCGCCAGAGCGAAATCCAGGAAGAGCTTTCCATCGGTACATTGTGCAATGTAATGTAGAAGCAGCAGACTGGCTGCTTGCGAGCAGAAGATGTCGGAGGAGGCCCAGAAGGGCTCCGCAGATTGGGTTTCTGTAGTACACAGTAGTAGGCGGGCCTGGAGCCCAAGGCCCCAGTCGTGGGGGGCCAACTCTTGGAATTGGGTTGCTGTAGCAGACAGTAGTACTGGCCCTGGAGCCACACCCGAGACGGGCCTTGGAATCGGGCTTCTGTCGTATACACAGTAGTACTGGGGTCTGGGGCCCGACCCCTGGAATCGGGTTGCTGTAGTACACAGTAGTACTGGGGCTTGGGGCCGTGGAATCGGATTGCTGTCTCTGTAGTACAAAGTAGTACTGGGGCCTGGTTCTCGGGGTTTTGGCGAATCAACGTTCTGCTTGGGTTCGTGTGTCTTAGTACAACTTNGGCTTTTGGCGAAAGAACGTTCTGCTTGGACAGAGGAAACGGATTGGGGGCGGTCCAACGTGCTGCTTCGTTCTTGAGTTCTGAATGAGCAAACCACCCGCCGAGCTGCTGTTGTACGTTCTGCATCAGCCCTACCGCACCGGCTACGTGCACGCACGTGCCCGGCACCGCAACGCTCATGCAGAACCATCAAGCGACTAAACGCCTAAACCACCCGTTACCTTTGCAAAGCTGTTCGCTAAATCGTTCTGCTTCGTTGCAATTGAACGTTCTGCATCAGCACTACCACACCGGCTTCGTGCACGCACGTGCCCGGCACCGCAGCCCTCATGCAGAACTCAAGCGAGCCAAGCAGCACTGTGTCGTGCAGAAACCCAAGCAGAATCCTGATGTGCAGGCGAGCATGAAAACGTGGCTCCGGTCCAAGCTGCAGGAGCACGAGAAGCTGCTGGGTGCACATTAACGTGCTGCTTCAATTGAACGTGCTGCTTCGTTTGCGAGATTTGATAGCACGCCTTTTCCGCCCCAGAGCCTATATAGTTTCCAAGGCTCGAGAAGGAGGCCGAGAAGACGCAGCACAAAGACCAATTTCTGAAGAAACTGGCTTTCGTGGATGACAAGATCAGCAGAAATCTGCCGATCGTTCACGATCAACGGCTTTCGATGCCAGAGTGGGAGGCCGGTCAGGTCAATCTGCAAATTCCTACCTGTCCTGAGAACAGTCTGTGTTCCTGGCATCCTGGCAGGCCATCTTGGATAGCTGCCGTCAAGCGGCTGCTGCTGCAGGATTGCCTCTCAGGCCTCGGCTCGTTGCAGAGGAGAAGGCGGCGATGCCTTCAGACGAGCAGCAGCTCGTGGAAGCGATTCCACATCCAGAAGAGGAGCCGTCGGCGACCGCAAATGCGGCCCGGACCGACTACACTCCAACGACAACTCGTTTCCTCCAGACCAGTACCGGGCACACTGGTGTTTTGGATGTGCTGCAGGCCGGTACTGCTGCTATGGCTGTCATGTGTCCTTGACTGAGTCTCCTACTGACTCAGNCAACGACAACTCGTTTCCTCCAGACCAGTACCGGGCACACTGGTGTTTTGGATGTGCTGCAGGCCGGTACTGCTGCTATGGCTGTCATGTGTCCTTGACTGAGTCTCCTACTGACTCAGCAACATGACATGCTCTGCAGCCAGGTGCAGGGAGATGTGAGCTCCGATGGCTTCAAGCTGTTCTTTCGAGCAAGCACCGTTTGGAAGCTGTTTGAAAGGAAGCAGAGCTTCACGAACTGGTTTACAAAACTGCCACCTGCCTGCATTGGCAAGCAAGCTGGCTTGTGACCTTGTGGGCCACTTGTGGGTGTGAGTTCAGNCAACGACAACTCGTTTCCTCCAGACCAGTACCGGGCACACTGGTGTTTTGGATGTGCTGCAGGCCGGTACTGCTGCTATGGCTGTCATGTGTCCTTGACTGAGTCTCCTACTGACTCAGGTGCAGGGAGATGTGAGCTCCGATGGCTTCAAGCTGTTCTTTCGAGCAAGCACCGATTGGAAGCTGTTTGAAAGGAAGCAGAGCTTCACGAACTGGTTTACAAAACTGCCACCTGCCTGCATTGGCAAGCAAGCTGGCTTGTGACCTTGTGGGCCACTTGTGGGTGTGAGTTCAGNTTGGAAGCTGTTTGAAAGGAAGCAGAGCTTCACGAACTGGTTTACAAAACTGCCACCTGCCTGCATTGGCAAGCAAGCTGGCTTGTGACCTTGTGGGCCACTTGTGGGTGTGAGTTCAGTTGTCATGAAAATATGCAAGGAGGGACAACCTCACCTGCGAACTTGCTGATGCATGGCGGGTGAACTTAGACTTGCACATCATCCGAAAGCTCGGGTACAGGGGCAAGCAGGTGAATGTGGGATTGCAAAAGATCAGACTGCCCTGTGATGCTTTCACACTTCCAGGGGCCCTGTTCGCAGCAACTGGGGCTGCAAGGATTGATTCTTCTGCTGGGTTTCAAACTCTTGTCGACCAGCTAGAATGAGTTAGACTTGTCGACCAGCTAGAATGAGTTAGATAGAAGCCTTTCGTCACATGCCACTCTTTCGTTTCAGATAGTCCGAGGCAGTCTGTGTGCTGCAGATCCGCTCCTGCTCCGAGAATCTCCAAAAGGCTGCCCTGAATTCCCTGGAAACTCTGCTGGGGAATGCCTGCCCAGCCGACATGAAGCTGGCACTGCTCCCACGGAGCGGTGCTTGCTGCTGGGCCCGAATCAGCGAGAGCTTTGCTCATTCCAGCTAAGCCCAGACTTGGAACGAAGCTGGAAGGTACTTTGACATGTGTGGGACACGATGTGGATCTTCGTTCCTGGGAGACTTTCCTCCAGTTTGTTGAGTGGGTGCCCAGGCCCTTATCCTTGCTTTCCGCAATTTATTGGAAAGCTGTGCTCTTGCCCTGTGCAGGTGGCAGAAGTTCAAGCTTGCCTCTTCTGCCCAGCAGAACTTCAACGCAGGCAGAGACTTTGCCGAATGTTTTTTCGTAGGCGAGTGATCTGATCGGATGAGGAGTACGGCTCTCTTTAGCCTTCTGCTTCATCATGCGAGCGAACTTCCAGGACATGATCTGTGATGCTCGGGCCTTTGTTTACAAAGAGAGGCATCCTGTAAGAGGGTTTATTCTTGAAGCCTTGAAGCACCAAGGGCCGAGTTTGTACTGGGCGGCTGCAGAAGCGGGCCCTGCATTTGGTCGCTCAAAGCGCCGAGATGCACCTGCGAGACTGCCTCCTGAATGAGTTGCCAGCCCCCAGTAGCAAGGACCAGTTCCAACCTTGCAAAACGCAGCTCGGCTCTTCCAGGTGCCTGTGCTCGGCTGCAGCATCGGTTTAGGGGAGCCGAGGGATGGTCGCTTCTTGAAGAAGGAGATGAAACCAAAGCACGTCCAGCAGCTTGATCGCTTCTTGGGCAGAAAAACCGGCTTCGCCAATTCCGAAATATGCGACAACGACCTGAAAGACCTGGGTCTTTCGGAGTTTGTGCCGAGCCACAAGCACAGGCATGCACAATGCCATATGGCCCAAATGCACAAAATGCCACGCCGTCTCTTCATAGGTTTCCTTTTCCATTCCCCTGGCAGGCTCTCAAGCGACTTCAGCTACAGGTATTTCCGGAAGGCTGCCGCTGTCTTGCACGAGGCTTCTTGGAAAGCAATGAGGTCACCGAGGTTGCTTGAGGCTTTTCAGAGGCTTGCAGCAGATTCCAAGANTCCCTGTCACTGGAACAGGAGATGGCAAAGCTGCCCGTGAAGGGAATGGCTTTCTTGTGCGACGCCTCGCCCAAGGGTCGGATGGATGCTGCTGGGCTGATCTCGGCATTTTGACATAGAGCAATGGAATTCATGCTGTCTCAAAAGACATTCAGAATAGTTGAGGTCTGGCAACCTGTCATTGGGATTGGGCCACATGCCATCGCTTGGACAATCCAAAGACTTGGAGACTTGATGCCCGTGACAGCATCGGCCGAAGTGAAGGAGCAGGAACTGCAGTCCCTGGCCGACAAAATGCTCCAACAGGATGCTTCAGCTGCCTCCAAGATGTGTCTCGCTTTGATTAGCTTCTCCTCGATCCCTATCCCTATCCCTANAGTGAAGGAGCAGGAACTGCAGTCCCTGGCCGACAAAATGCTCCAACAGGATGCTTCAGCTGCCTCCAAGATGTGTCTCGCTTTGATTAGCTTCTCCTCGATCCCTATCCCTATCCCTACGACTATCCCTGCCCGTATCCCTATCCCTATCCTTTTCCCTATCTCTACCTCTACCTCTCTATCTCTCCCTCTGTCTCCTTCTCGTCTATCGCTCTCGCTATCTCTCAAACTATCTCTCTTTTCTCTCTCTCTCTCTCTCAGCTCTCTCTCTCTCTCTCGCTGTCTCTCTCGTCTCTCTGTGTCTCTGTCTGGCGAGTACATGCTTCAATCCGAATTCAGAAGCCAAGGCCTCGGACCATCAGCCGCTTGAAGCAGGACCGGCTGTCAAGCAGAGAGCACATGCGAGCTGTGCTGCACAGCTTGGAGCTTCTGAACCTCGAGCTGGCTCCCCTTCCTTTCTCTCTCCGGGCTGCAGACCCGGAAAAGCATGAGACTCGTGAGCTGTATGGCAACCGNCACATGCGAGCTGTGCTGCACAGCTTGGAGCTTCTGAACCTCGAGCTGGCTCCCCTTCCTTTCTCTCTCCGGGCTGCAGACCCGGAAAAGCATGAGACTCGTGAGCTGTATGGCAACCGTGCCTTCATCTTCAATCACGAAAGCGGCTTGGCAGAATGGGTCTGCACGCCTGACTTTGATGGTGAGACAAAGACCGGTGTCCGGGTGACGCTGCATCCGGACGAGGGCGGGCCGCTGTTTTGTGCCTGGCAGTTCTTATCCTCGTTGGGCCTCCCTGTCGGTTTCAGCAGGGATGAAACGCAGCTGGGTATGCAAGAAGATTGGTAGTAGCTGCAGAGCTCTGTCGCTGCTGCGAGCCAAGCGAAACTGTTGCAAGAGCAGGCACAAGCTGCAGACGCATTTCCTTCGCTTCCTGAACGCAACACCTGGGGTAAAGCGAGACCGGCCAGCAAATGGCATGTTTGTTGAGCTCGCAAGATGTCCTTCTGCTTCTGTTGCCAGGCTGTCAGATGCTGACGTCTTGGCTAATGAAAGCCAAAAAATCTCCTTGGCAAACCCATGCAGTGGGTAACACCTGGATGGCCGCCTGCAGGCGGTATTTGCAGATTGTGCCATGACTAGAATACAATCTTGCAAGCTTAAAACATTAGATTCGTGTTTGTTTCCAAAAGTCGTTGGCATGACAACGGCAACCAAGGCCCACAAGGATGATGTGCTGATGCAGATGTTCAGTGAACACATCCTGAAAGAGTGGCTCGGCTGGAGAGGGTCAGGGGTCTTGGACCTATGCCATGCATTTGAAGTATTTGCATTGCATGTCAGGCAAGGCTGGCCCGTGACGGAAGATGCTTCCCTCAACTTTTCCCGTGTGGTGCAAGTTCTTGACAAGTTGAGCAGGCCTGGCCTTTCCGATCCCTACTCTACGCCACTAGATATTTTGTCTGCTGCACTTGCAAGGAGAACGGGCTCCATCTACGAGCAAGGGAGGTGGTGCTCATGGGGTTTCTGCAGTCAAGGCTTCCGGGGCTACTACTCTGCTCAGCTGCTTGTCATCATGTGGGCATGCATTGAAGTGGGGAGCTCAGCTGAGAGGCTCCATGCTGGTGCAAGCAGTTGTGTTTTGACAGCCTTCTGTTTACACCCCAGAGCTACAAGGAAGGGAAGAACCCGTACGCAATGGCTGCAGCCGAGAGCACAAAGACGGCCACGGGCATGTACGACAGAATTGTGGATTTATGCTTGAAGGCACGAGGACGCAAATCTGTTGTGTTTGCTTTTTGTGCAGAATCACGAAGGCATTGCTGGACGAATCCGCCGCTGCACTCTTCAAGAGTTTGTCGTCCCTGTCGGAACCGTTCACAGACACGTGCCTGTGGCTCGCAACTATGCTGCAGCTATCTGAGATGCACGGTGTGTGGTTTTGTGTCTTGATTGCCTGAGTGCTCGCCCGCTAAGCAACGACACTCCAACGAGCTGGATGCATTGCAGAGACAGACCCTTTTCGTCTGCAGTCCGAAGTACGACCTGAAGTACGAGAGGCTGATGAGGGCCACGTTCGGGGAAGTTGCTGTGGCAAACCTCGGCATCTCTTCGGACATTGCCTTTGCCCAGAGCGACGACGGCTTGACGGCCGCCCGGCTTGTCTTCTCTCCGTGGGATTGTATGGCTTGTGGCGGTCTAGACTAGATTCTAGGTGTGCAGACGGACAGAGTAATCCACTACCAACTTGACTTCCCTGCTGAGAAACGTTGAGAGCCAAAAAAATCTTAAAATCAATAAAACCCTAAACTCCAAACTGAGTAAGCCCTAAACTCCAAAGTCCTAAACCCTAATCCTAAGCCCTCAACCCTACTAATTTTCCAACTCCACAATCCTAAACCCTAAACCTTGACTAACTAAACTATAATAAACCGTAAACCTTAAATGCACACGACTTGTTGTGGCTCCGAAGAAGATGCTGCCATACAGGCACCGTGGCTCCTTGCTTATCGCTTAAGAAACCCAGTGATGATAGGTACATGTTTCCATGCTATCGCAGCTCTACACAGGGGTGCTGCCATTCTGAAGTCGACATGCCAGGCCCTAGATTGATCTTGTATTTATTAAAATAAACTCAACAGTATAAGAATAGCAGCGGCCTATCCGCGATGTTTTTGAGTCTTTGCTTGCGGAATAGCCGCAGGACCAAAATACAGAATGCGAAAATTCACACTGACAATGGGCTGTGGTTCGGGAGTAGTATCGCTAGAAACCGCGGCCTATCCGCGACAACACAGTACGGTTACAGGTGGTTATCGGCAATTGCTATGCTTGAAATTTTTTGTGCAGACATGGAAGCACGCAGGGATCATAATTAGCTTTACACACATCCATTGTCTGTGTCCTCTTCAGATTGAGAATGATTCAGTTCACAAGAAACTCCAACCCAGAAAGGCGAAAGAGCTCCTATCATCTTCCCATTGCAAACGACATACCTGTAATTTGTTTCCGGTGTTCCGCCGACGCTGGAGACACTCCCCTGCTTGCTGTCGCAGTCATGCTATCCTAGGTGCTGCAAGTGAAAAAGAGACGATCGGCCGAGCTGGAGGACCTCGTGTTTGATCATGTTCACGCAGGGCTGGCTGCTTTGACCGAACTTCGGCAGTACAAAGTGTATCTGCAAAGCTCGCCCCACCAAGCAGCTGCATTGCTGGCAGAGTGCGATGGAGGCTCTGCAGAGCAGGATACCAAGACGAGTATCTTGCAGGCCATGAGGCTGGAATGGAGCCTGGTGATAGAGGCTGAGAACAGCATGAAGTTTCATCGCCTCATGCAGTCTTCCTGCCCGCACACAAAGTTCGTGTACTACAGGGAGGTCATGAGTTCATTTGAGAAGGAGGGCTGGGCACTCAACGCCAGCACAGAAGCCCTTCTACGGGGCTGGTTCCCGGGCCTCAGCAGTTCCTGCAACGTTGAGCAGTGCTTCAACCACATGGAGGACAGCATCAAGCGAGCCAGCAAGGCCAACACCGCAAGCCTGGCGAATGTGCAGTGCCTGGGCATTCGTGCCGTTGCAAACAAGATCTGCCGAGGAGAGAAGGCTGCACAGGCAGTCAACCTGTCTCCGGAAGACTTCGAAGGGAACGAAGTAAGGGCCATAACACCCAAGGTCTGGAGAGCAGACAGCTACATCAACAGCACCTCGGAATATTCAGAGTCGGAAATGCAGAGAAATGCTGTGGAAACTGATGCTGGCACGGAAACAGCGAAAACAGGTGACCTGCAGCCACACAGGGGAAAGCCCCAAGGAGCGAGAGAGATAGGGAGAGACAGAAGGGGGGAGACTGACTGACTGACTGAGAGACAGAGACATGATAGGGACAGAGACAGAGATAGGGACACAGAGAGACTGAGACAGAGAGAGACAGACAGAGAGAGAGAGGGAGAGAGAGAGTGCCACAGAGAGCGAGACAGGGAAAGACGAACGGCGAACACCTACGAAATGTATCTATGCTAAGGAAGAGAAAAATGCCGAGGGACAGAGGGAACGAGAAGAAGTGAACCCAACCCAAAACAACAGTAAAGAAACAAACTGATGCAGCAGACACAGCATAAATCAACAGAATTTCGAAGTTCACAGACAGCAGGTAAGTTTATCGGTCCTCGACAGGACTAGAATGGTGCCTCAACATTTGAAACAGTATGTACGCCAGCGAACATGCTGGCACCAAGGCCCGCATTTCCATGTGGATGACATCTTGAAGAATTTCGGAAGCACCTCTGCTCACGCCCACACCAGAGTGAACATGAACCTGATGCAAGCCTTTCTGCTGGGAAGGAAGATGCTCGGCATAGACTGTGGTAATTGATAAACCACAATTCAGCGAGGTGGTCGTTGCGGTGTCTGTTCCCGAGCAAGGAATGGTGTCTGCATGGAAGATGTGGAGTCCATGATGTGGGTGCCGAGCCTGGTGGGTCGAGGAAGCCTTTTGCTTCTTGACAACAAGTGGCTCATGGCACTGGGCAAAGCAGCTGGCCTGCTCTACGTATCTCAGCTTGAGTAGAGCTTAAGTTGAATCGCACGAGCTCCTGCTCCCTCTCCTCCCTGCGAAATCTGCAATTCAATGAGGCTCTGCCGCTGACCGAGCTCCACATGTTTTTCCAGGGCCCTTTGCCGGCCGAGACGGTGGACGAAACTGCAGTCACTCCTGAGAGCCGATGCCGCAAGGACCACGACCCGCTGAGTGACGGTGAGACGGTCAAGGCACTCGTCTTTGCCAGCAAGAAGCCGCCTAACTGCAAGTGGTACCGGCCTCCGGTATCCGTTTTGCAGAAACCCAATCAGCAAGGCCCGTCATCATGGAGACCTTGCTTGACTTCCAGAAGGATTGCAGGGTACCGGTTTTCTCAGATTTTCTAGTGTGGGCCTGTAGATGAAGGTTTGGAAATGATCAGAACCGATTGCAGGTTCAAGTCTTCCCGTACACCATGCATTGGCTGAAAGGCGCCATGACCACGAAGATTGGGAGCTGCTGCCTTCTGAGGCGAAGTTTGGCGGGGCGAAGCCTTTTGCTGGACTTGATCCTGACTGGCGAGATCGTGAAGGTCACCAGCGAGTCTTTGTCGAAGATGCTGAAGATCCTGGATGTCAGCTGCAGAAAGAATGCAACAAAGACTGCCAAGATCAAGGCACTCCTGGAGCAGCCGTCCATCAAGGAGGCCGTTGCTCAGGTGCGAATCGACGAGCTGCTGGCCGTTTGCAAGGCCCTCGATGACAAGAGGCGGAAGAAGAAGCCGGAGGACGAGGATGACGAAGACAGGGACCCGTGCGAGCCAGAAGAGGACGGGAATTGACTTCAAGGAAACTAGTTGCAACATAGAGCCTAGAGCGACTTATAGATTAAGCAGCTGCCGAAAGGAAGCTTTGCCAGATGAGAGCGACGAGGTTATGATGGCTGCAGTTGCTGCCGTTCGGGCAATGGAGCAAGCCGCTGGCAATGGTGACGAGGCCTTTCCCTGCCCCACACTTTGATTCAGCCCCGGACCGAATTTTGTTGTGGCCAGAGGCTTCGAATTGGCTGCTTTTGTCTGTCAAAGCACAGTGGGTGTCAACATTTACTGCTCTTGTCGGTTTGGCAGCTGGCATTGGTTTTCGTATGTTCTCGATGTTAGAGAGAAGCAGCAGGGGCTTTCGTATCTCCCCCACAGATTTGGGTTCCAGCTACCCGCAGGTGGAGGTGCCGCCACCCGCATCAGAGGTTCCGGCCATGGATGCAGAGCAAGAAAGGGCGAGCAGAAAGAGCATCTCGAATGCTGTGGCGATTCCCCAGTTCTTGAAGGACAGATTTCCAATGCCATCCGACATCGTGATTGTGCACGTGCAGCATCGCACCAGAACGCTTCCGCACTTCCAGGCTAAACTCCCGGTGGGCCAGCTGTATGAAAACAAGCAGCCTGGCTCCAACTTCAGGATTCTTTTCTTTCCCATTGAAAAAGCACAAATTAATGCCGGCCATTCTTCTGATGGGCTGACTGATGTGCCATTCTCACCAAGCCCCAACCAGTTTCAACAACTCAGGGCCTCTACTTCCGCATCCTACAATGGGTCACTGCCTCCAGAGCAGCTGGATGAAGCCTTCACTTCGATTTCCATGCTGCCGGCGAAATCGAGATCTCAAATGCAAGCATGGTTTATGGTGTACACGTGGGCGTGTGCTGCGAAGAGGCATGCGAACAAGAGGAAGCGAGAGTGAAAAGAAAGCCCTCGTCTGTGTCAGACTTTAGACGCAGGGATTCTAGGATGCGGGGATTAAGGTTTTCGATGCAGCATTGATTTCTGCAACTCGAAACATCTGAATTATCCAGTACAGTAGGACGACATGGCAGCTTTACTCGCATCATCAAACCCAAANATTCTAGGATGCGGGGATTAAGGTTTTCGATGCAGCATTGATTTCTGCAACTCGAAACATCTGAATTATCCAGTACAGTAGGACGACATGGCAGCTTTACTCGCATCATCAAACCCAAATAACAACATTGAAGCAGCACCCTAAACTGAAGGAGAAGGCACCCCGAAGCATCATGGCAATGGGGGGCTATGACTAAACCCTAAACCCCTAAACCCCTAAACCCTAAACCCCTAAATCCCTAAACCCCTAAATCCCTAAACCCTAACCCCTAAACCCTAAACCCTAAACCTCAGCTTAGGGCTGCATTGCACAAAGAGGACTGTTCAAGGCTCGTAGGCTTTTAAAAGGGCTCCAGGTACCTAATTAGTAGGTTACTACATATAATGAACCCCAGAAAGTTGGAACATGGCTTTAGGAGGATTAGTGCTAGGATCCCTTATACTTTACCTTAAGGGCATGAGGGTAACAATGTTCCAACTTTCTGGCTTCTACTGTATAATATGTAGTCCAGTAACCTACTATTTAAGAAACTGAAGCCATGGGGTGTCTTGCATCCTGAAACAAGAAATGCTGGGAATCCATGACCTCGAAACCTGAAAGCCCCTGGAACCTTAGGTGACAAACAAGTTCTTCAAGCGGGCAGACTTTCCACCTATGGAAACTGTGCCTCAGCTCATTCTCACGGCTTCGGGCCCTTTGATTCGGAACAGTCCATCCGAAAGAAGTTAGAAAGATGAGTAGACGGTAGAAGCTCTATGCCACCCATGGTGTGTCTCTTGACCATAAACCTCATAAATCCTAACGCAAAAAGTACTCTAAAGCCTCAGCCCTGAAACGCACTAAACCTAAACCCTACACGGCGCTAAACCCAAAGGCCATAAACCCTAAACCTAAACCCTAACCCTAAACCCTAAACCCTGAGGTTGTAAGAGCCCTGAGGCCCGGAGGTCCCAAGCAAAGTCCCTGCTTGGCTCCTCTCTTTGGCATCTCGTGACAGCTGGATCTGCCTGCTGATAGGGGGGGGCTCAGTGTAATCCCTATCTGTCTATCTATCTATCTGTCCATCTGTCGATCTATCAAACTGTTCATATGCGAATAAAGTCTAGCATAATACTCCCGAGAAGAAAATCCCTAAAACGGCTGTCTGGGTAGTAACAACATGTAAAATCCCTATATGGTTCCTGTCAGCATAACTTTGGTTCAGCTTCTTATACTGAAGCATAAAGAAAAGGCGGTAGTGACTTCATCTTGTTCATGTGGTTACTTGTGCCATCATCACCACCAGCATCAAGATCAACATCATCGTCATTAAGACCATGGCTGCCAGTACCTCATTCATCGCCGTCATTGTCGGCCATCAGAAGTAGCATCTCGTCATAGCATCGCCATCATACTGCTGATGCTGTTGTTAGCACCAACACTCGCTTTCGTTAGGCTCTATATTCAACCCCGAAGACCTTCATTACTTTTACGGCCATGTGAGCGCAGTTCTTCTTCTTTTGACTACGTATGGCATGTCGTTCTGCACTGCGTCAATTTGTAGAACTTGTGGATGTCACCGTCCTGTGATTGTGAATATAACTACGGATTGCAGTATCATCATGAAGAGTGCTGCGACTGCGAATTCCTCATTCCCCCCTCTCTCCCGAGCACAGCTCCGGTAGACCTCAGCACGACAATTGCTCAAAATCCTGTCCTGAGCACTAACCGAAGTGCTGAATCTTGCATCCCTACATTTTTAGTTCACATGTCCTAAACCCCAAAGCCTAAACCCTAGGTGGTCCTGGCGGATCCGAATTTCCGCCAAGATGCGTGCCGGCAGCTGGCTGCGCGTGCCTGGGATTTCTCTCCTCTCTCCCCTGCGCCGTCTTTGAGGGCGTCTTTCAGGGTTCTCTAAAGGAAAAGGGCTACCATGATGTAGGGGCCTTTATATGTTTTTTTCTTTTGAGGGTGGCTTTTTGGTGTTCCTGAAGGAAAAGGGCTAATTACTATGACTTTATTAACAATTAGACTGTGCTTTGGGGTATGTTGTTGCTGATTAGGTAAGCTTCTACATTGCCGTCTTTGACGGTCTTTTCAATGGAATGGTGGCTACAGGGGCTTTACGAGTTTAGGGTCGGGTGTATGGTTTAGAGTACATAAATATGTGGGTTAGGATTGTGATTCCGTGTGGTTTACTGGTATCTTCCTGTGTATGCCGATTTCTGGGCCTATCGAAAATTGGTTTATAATTTGTAGGGCTTCGAGTTGAGCGTGGAGTCATGTTAAGTCCCTTGCCAACGGATACCCAAACCCCCAAAGTAGGCAAAATAATGGTCCAAAACCTAGTTAGGGCTATTATTCTACATACTTTTGGGGGTCCAGGTACAAGGTTTATGAGTCGCTCTTGAGGGAGGGATTGTACCTCTTTAGGGCGGGCTGTTGGGTTCTTCGGCAAGGCCTGCAACAGAAATCCTCAGCAACATCGTCCAAGGCCTTGGCTTTGTATGGGTTTGAAAACCCCATTCAACAGCACTCTTTTCATACACATCCCTGAGTACTCCTTGTCCCAACACTCTTGCCTTACACCCGAGTATCCAATGCTTTTTGAAGCCCACAATAGCACGCACACAACGAACCCAAGAATGCATATTGTAAACCCTGAGCCCTAAACCCCAAAGCAAGTAGTTATGCTCTGGTATGCCCCAAACCTTGTTCCAAACCTGAACCTAAAACCCTACCTGCAGCTCAAAAAGCCTACCTTTTTCAGTACTTGCACGAAGAAACCTTGAGGAGGAACCCCACAAATGTTTAGGGCTGCAGGTAAGCCCTGAGCATCACTTAAGAAAGGGCATGAGCAAGACCGAGGTGCGCTGGAGCTCAGTGATCAGAAGTGGGGTCCGACCAGGCCAATGCTCGCAGCCGTCTGTGTGACTGTGTGTTTGTGTGTGTGTGTATACATGTGTATATATATATATACACATGTATTCTTATACTCTCTCCCTCGCCCTACATATACATATATATATACACATACATATACATATACATATACATGCAATATACAGTTACATATACTTGTATATATATATATATATATATATACACATGTGTATATATATAGATGCTTGGTTGCACATATAAGTACGTATGTATGCATTTCTGTTTGTCTGCCTAGCTGGCTGGCTGTCTGTCCGTCTGTCTGTATGTGTGTATGCATGTTTGTATGTATCAACGAACTCAGGTACAGATCGAAGCTATATACGCAACATTTACCTGCCCTTGCAGTTCATAAATCAGTGAAAGGCTTAGAGTAGTGATTGGAATTGTTAGCTTACATCATGCATTGTCCAGCAAGTGAAGTCACTGGTTGATTAGTTCCCGTTGTTGTTGCACTTGGGGTCCCAGGCCTGCAGGAGAGATTTACTTGGTTTTCATCGCAGCGAACGCATGTTTGATTTAGCTGTTTTCACAGGTTGACAGGGAACACACAAGCATGGACAAATATGGGGCTTCATATATGATAGTACAGACGGCAATTCACACATACATGTTTTCAGTGCGCAAACAGGGGGAGGTATTGCATAAGCCAGAACAATTGGCGACAGTATTCCCTGTGGTTCACTCGTAGATATTAGGGTTTAGGGTTTAGGGTTTATCATTTTGCCATTTTCGGCCGCCTGGGGGTTAGCGCGTAGGCCACCCTGCAGAGCACGAGAACTCTGCGGTTTAGGTTCAGGGTTTAGGGTAAGGCTTTAAGGGCCTTTGAGCCATAAACTTAACCCTCCAAACCCCACGTGTTTCGCAGACTCCAGTCGTGTTGGCTATGGAGTTTTAGCAGCACCCGTGCTTGAGGCCTTCTGCTTTAAACCAGCCGGCCTCACAGCCTCAGTACCGTAGATGGTGTTGCGCCTCCCTTCCAAACTTGGCTTCAGTGTACACCATTGCACTAGCGTTTGTCCGAGCTTCCCAGTTTTGAGGCTCATTCATGCCTTTGATGCGGATGCATCGGACGAAGAGCTGGTGCGAAATGCTCGCAGGGTGGCTCGCCGTAACAGCAGAGTTGAGTGCTAGAGGTATGGCCCACTGTGCCGTGTTTGTTTTGATGTCGGTGGAGACGAGGACGAGGTTGATTTTGGCAATGATGAAGAAGAAGGTGATCGTCGCGATAGCAGTGATGCCATCGAAGAGTCTTAACCCAAGGGTCCAAAGTGCCTATATAATAGAATGTAGGGCTTCTATATTCGGAATTACTCTTATGATTTGGGGAAGTATCCGCCACAACAGTACCTAGGACCCTTCGGGTTAGCCACAGGGCAGAATCCAAACACTCCACCAAAGCACCCTGAGTCTCGTCCGGCGTTGTCCCCAACCCTAAACTCTACACCCTATAAACCCTATGAACCCCAAACCCTCTAAACCCTGTAAGCCCTAAGCCCTATAAGCCCTATAAACCCTATACACCCTAAACGATGAGGTGATCGATCCCATGGAAGGCCTTGGACCAGCTGCGGAATGGAGGTTTTTGAGCCTCGCCCCATAGGTTGTTTTCGTGTTTCTGTTAAGGGTTCCGGGATTTATAATAGCCTTTTATCGGTTTTGGGCCATTATTTTACCTACTTTTGGGGGTCTAGGATAAAGTCTAGGGTTTCGGGGTTTAGGGTTTAGGAGATTCATAAAGTTTAGGGTTTAGGGGTTTAGGGTTAGGCTTCTATGGGGACGCTTGGGGCTTTTGTTGAGATCACTTAGGGTTTTATGGGGTCTTCCCAGGGTTACGACTGAGTGTTAGGATTGAGTGTTAGAGGGCTCGTTGCAAAAAATAGGGTTTTGTGGGATTTCCTAGTTTAATGTGAGGGTTTATGGTTGAAGGATCAGGGGACGTAAGGCTTTATCAAAAAAATTGGGAACTTCGGCTTAGGCAATGTGGCATCCATGGGCCTGTGACAACTGGGATTTGAAGGTGTAGGGTTGTCGGGTACAGGGTGGCGGCTGTTCTCACTAGCATTCGCAAGATGCTTCATGTGACTTCATGTTTGAGTTAAGTGTTTACGGGATTTTGTAAACTTCGAGTTGGGCACTTTATATGGGCTGGAGGGTTCGGCGGAGTCGTGTGGAACGTTGTCTAGCTATCAGTAGTACGAGGTTTGGTCTGGTGTTGTGCAAGATTTCTGTTCTGCTTTGAGCCGGCTTAGCTACTTAGTTAAAGGGTGAGTGTCGTAGAGAATGCAGTTTCGCTGGTGGGAAGATGCGTTCCAGCGCGCTCCGCAGAGGCCAGTCCCATAACAGAGCGCTGCACAGTCCAAGAAGGCCAAGTCTTCCACTAAAACGAAAGCCGGGCCAAAGCTAGCTACCGTATCTGCAAAGTCATGCCGTCTGACTCTATAAGTCTATAACCTTTAAATCTTGAACGCTTCTGAGGACTGCCTCCGGGTCCAGTGCTCCCTACTCGGAAGAAGAGATGTGGAGCCTTTTGCAGGAAGCGTGGGCCCTGTTTCATACTTCCCTAGGCCCCCAGTTTCCCAACTAAGTGGTTATTGGCTTATATAGTACTGTTGATGGACAAAATCCTGCATGACCTTAAGGACTCTAAACTATGGGAATTATGGTATATTCCTTATAGTGGGTAATGCAGGATTTTGTCCATCAACAGTATGGGTAGCAACCTACTCTCATAGGGTGTGATGCTCCGGCATGTGTTGGAAAAGTCCAAAAATGTGGCACAGAGCCGGGAGGCCTTTTGACTGTACTGTAAGCCTGTGAACCCTACCGAAAGCCCTGTAGCCTCGAGATTACGGCTTGTTCGCAATTTTCCAAGCGTCCCTATATGGGAGTTTCCAAAAATTAGGGGTACCTTATTTTGGGATCCTTATAATAAGGATCCTACTATTTAGGGTACTATATTAGGGTCCCCTAATTTTCGGAAACTCCCATATCGTCAACCTCCAAACTCAAACCCCTAAAACCCCAAGAGGCCTCACCGAGAAAGGCATCGCATTCTGTGGTTGTGGGTTCTCAATCATAAACCTGGACACAGGGCCGCAGACGACTTTCATTTCCAAGCCTGAAGATTCTTAAAACCTAAAGACCCTGCAGGCCTGCAACGCTTAACCCAAGCCCTTGTATATAGACCACAAAGCCCCCAAACCTTACAAAACTGCTATCAAGCCTTTTCACACCTGGAAACACCATAACTTGTAAAATCACCCCATTATAGTCCCTGAAGTCGTTGTCTTGTGTAAAAATGTACCCCTCGAGCCCCTCTCATTTCTAAACAAAAAAGCTACTCGTCACAGTCCTACGAACCCAATCAAGAAAACTGCTGCCTATCTGTCATATGGGTATTATATTCCATGATATATAATATATTATGTCTGATTACAGTATATATTATGTTATACAAGCCTAAACCATAAACCCTAAACTCTAAGCCCTGGCAAAAACGGAGCAGGAGGAAGGCCGGTCAAAGAGCAGAAAGATGGAACGAGACTGGTTGATTCACCTCTGCATGTGGCTGACACTCGTCTACGCTTAGTAATCAGGGTTTTGGGGTTTGGGGTTGTCCGTTTAAGGTTTGGAGGGTATGGAGGTTTTTGGGGTTTGGGGTTTGGGGTTTTGGGGTTTGGGGTTTGTGTTGTAGAGTTTGGGGCTCGAGGTTTAGATCTTCGGGGAGTATGGGTGGTGGATGCCCCTGGGTCACACCTACCCCCCCCCCCAATTACCCCTCATAACAATTTGGTTGCTCACTAGGATGAAGGGCCATAGGGCTCTAGTTACAAGGTTTTGTTTATTTCAGGGATGTTTTTGTCAGCCTGCTGGAGCGTGTTGGGGAAGGTGATTTGCAACTCAGAGTTTGGATACAGCTTTTACTGCATCACCGGGGGGTCCTACATCACTTGGCGTCCTCAGAAGCAGATACGCCCTAAACTCTAAACCCTTAGCCCTAACCGGGAAACCCTAAACCCTAAACCCTTACCCCTAACCTGGAAACCCTAAACCCTAAACCCTCAACCCTAAACCCTGAACCCTAACCTGGAAACTTGAACAAAGCAACCCTCGATCCCCAAAACAACTGCAACCAGTACACCCTAAATGCTACCCTAAACCCTAAACCCTAATGGTTATCAGTAGCATCTCGCGGCTGCTTCTTCCTCGGAGCAAAGGCTCGAAGGTGTTGTTACATTGGGGTGGGAAGGATGAATGAGATTATTCTGTTATAGTCGAAGTAGGGTGTATTTGCCGTTTTGGTGAGTGTAGATAGGCCTCCTTCTGAATATTGGTGAGTGTATATATATTGGGCTTTATTATGGGGATACTAGTAATATAGACCATACCTTATATGGCCATTATCAAACAAACCCCAAAACCCCATTCTAATTATTCAGGACCCTATACTCCGGTTCCTCCAAGGGCCTGATGTGGGGTCCTCCCGGAGACGGTTATATGTGTATTGTTAGTGCAGAGGCGTTCATCATCAGATCAAGGGTTTCGGCGTATAGAATGCTATGATGCATTTATGTCAATCTCCTTAAGTCACATTTATTTCTTATTTTCTCCTATTTCTGGGAATCATGGTTTCTCTAGACTTGACAGACTTAGCACTCCTGAGATTGACATAATGATGCATCAGCGATAGCAAGCGGATACCATTTCAAGTTATTCCGACGGCTATTCTGTGGGTCTTGTCTGTCAGATGTTGCATGAGGGTGCCTGTAATGCCGATGTCCATGTCAGTGCCACGTGTCAGGGAGTTGTAATTGACGGAGTTGTTCTCATCCGATGCCCGTCCCAACAGCGGTAAGTTTATCTCAACTCAGGGACGTTGCTGGTTGAACGACAAACCTAAATCTCGAACCATAATCTGGCAATGCAAACTTCTAGACCCAAAGCCTTTAATGCTGAACCCTAAGCCCTAAACCGTACACCCTAGACGCCTGACTCAACCTAAAGCTTCACTAACCCTCAGAAATGATGTATACTTTGTCCCCAAAGTACCTGTAAAGGGACTACTTTAAGGCCAATGGGACCCGTAGGGTAATGCTGCAGCCCTCAACAGCGTCGGTGGATTCAGAATCCTCCTCGGGCCGCAGCATGTGAAACCTGTTCATGACGCGGGGTCCTGGTTGTCGATGGTGTTAGCGGATCAGTGCCTTGGTTCAGGGCTTGAGGTTCGAAGAATCAGAACCCTCTGAAGATTCTTGGTAGTATATAGCCAGTATGTATCCCAGATTTGAATGGTATACGGTAGCACAAATCGCAACGTGGGACCACCGACGCAAGCTGAAGTGGACTCCTGGCTCTATGCCACTCTGGACTTTCCCTGAGGCGCTTTCAGACCTGCCCTTATATACCCCCAAAGGCCCTTAATCCTAAACATGCTGAACATGCTGGACTCAGGAGAGACAACGGCCGAATACCGCGAACGCGCACGGACTCTCCGGAAGAGAGGCTCATGGCCAGTCGATGGACAAAAGCCAATGCGCATCTGCGAAAAAACAGGTGGCCATGCTGCAGGTTAGAGTTTGGGGTTTCGGGGTCCTTCCCAGGGGCTTGTGGGTTCGAGCATTCAGCGTGCTTCAATAGATCGACACCAGGACAGTTTCTGCGGCTTCTTACTTTTTGGGCCATGACCTGCAGTTTTGGAGGTTTTCATTGTGCAAAACACTTTTGCGCCTAGTATCTTAGCAGCTGAGTAGGTTAAGTCTTGGGATTTTTCTAATCCTACCATACTTGAATAGGTTGACCTTGTTGGGAATAGGGTACTCAGCCCCTAACGTAGTTGGCGATGGCATCTGTTGAGTGCCGACATACATACATTAGCAATAAGCACTCTATAGTAGTTGAGACCTACTCTCACAGGATGTTGGGTAACTGGATACGCCAAACAGTCTGTTAATGCTTAAGCCATGAAGCCCTCAAGCCCGTTATCAAGACGACAGCACCAGACCGCAAACACATAAATCACTGTGAACTCAACAGCCTTTACGTAGTAATTAGTCCAGCGGTGCAAGACTCTTTTCGAAAGGCAGAAGTCACCTGTCAATTGCATGCATGCACAATATGTATGCATGGGCGAATGACACACATATGCACAGACTGAGTTATGTGTAGTTATGTGTGAGAGGGTCTACATCATGTGGTGGTGTATGGCTGTTACTGAATATCTATAGAATCTAGAAGCTCGCACGAGTCCTTATCTTCGCAGATTATGCCATGATAGACCCCGAACAGCGAAATAGCAACTCGCAATCCAGTATACCATATACCCAACAACAATTCCAGGAGCACCCACAGTGTGACGATTTGAGGGTCAAGCCGTAGAACCGCCGGGTGCTATGGGTCCCCACGGAGGCAGGCGGTCCGGCCAGAAACCCACTGTTTAGATAACTGGGCTCCTAGACGCAAGCCTGGGAAAAAGGAATCTTCCTTGGGGGTCCACATCATAGATATAATGCACACCCCAGAGGGTCCATATATACTACCATTATGGAATCAGGTCCCAAAGACCATCCCTACTATGGTTTTTGGGATGGACCCTCTTGGCACAATAGCGTTCGACCCAATCCCGTTTATTCAGTCCCTGATACCAAAAGCTTTTCTACCGAAGTCATAAGGTCACTATCGAACCCCGTCCTACTGATGAAGCCCGGTATGCCCTGTATGGTAACCCTTAAAGGAACCCTTATAGTAACCCTTAACGGAACCGGGTATCCTGAGGTTCAGCAACGTGGAGGCGCAAGTGTTCAAAGATGCCTCTGCGCAGCTCCGAGCAGGTTCGGGCCCTTAGGGTTTAGGGGTTTGGGGTTTAGGGGTTTAGGGTTATGTTTCACCGCTTTACGGCTTCGGGGTTTTGCTCGTTTTGGGTCTTTGAGGTTTGATGGTCCTCCAGGGTTTTAAAGTTCAGTTTAATGTTTGGGATGTACCTACAATAGATATGGTGATTTTTGTTAGCTAAGAGTTTGCTCACCGCGGGTTCCTGATAAGCAGGATGGGGCTATTTTCATTGGGGGGCTTCAATCTGAGTCCTTTCACTAGTTGGGTGCAATTGTAGGTTGTTTGTGGCTCTCCGGCGATCCCTTTTAATACTGGGCATCTTGATGTTCAGGATCCTCGGATATGGAGGAAAAACTAGTTATGCGAAAAACGAACTGGATTGGAGAGTCTGAGCAGGGCTGCAGAGTCGGAGTCACACGGCAGCCTGTGGCCAAATCCTAAGCACCTGCAAGCGACGTCTCGGTCTTTTTGTTGTTTGGGGCTTTCGAGCTTAAGGACTTAGGGTTTAGTTGCGATCCTTCACAACGTGTCAGGGAATTGGCCAAGGGAAACAGTCACTCGCACAAGGTGTCCTCAACAAAAAGTGCGAATCCCCAAACTCGCTAAACCCAATCTCCCGATGACCCAGCAGCAACCTAGTATATGCGTCCGTCTGTCTACCTGTCTGTCTATCGTTCTGCCTATCATCAATCAATCAATCTATCAGATAGTCTATCTATCTAGCTATCTATATACCTATGTGTGTACACATGTGAACGTAATCGACGAGCATTCATGTAAGTAAGTAAGTGTGTATGCTTATATACCTGCAGAGGGACAGACAGGTCATGCAAATACACCCTAAACGCTTAACCCTACAGTGAACCCCAGAAAGTTGGAACATGGATTTAGGATGATTGGTGCTAGGATTCCCTCTACTTTACCTTAAGGGCATGAGGATAAGGATGTTCCAACTTTTTGGCTTCTAGTATATATAAACCCTAAGCCAGGTTACTGCCGGGTATAGCTCCAGGCTTGGAAAAGCCAAGATCGCTGGCGCTGCGGGGGTGGATGCAGAGCTTGCGCTGTTGGATGTCTTTGCACCAGAAAAGGCTGGGCTGTTTCAGGCTTTGGGTGCTCGGTTGGCTGGGGGAGTTTAAGCTGTAGGTGTGTAGGGATTCTAGGTTTTTGGTTGATGTCCTTCATCCTTGTATCCAAGGAGGCCGTTGAGCAGTTGATTTCGTAGGCACTGTAAAGTTTGTTGTCGAAAAGAGTCTTCTCCTTTCCACAGCTTGCTTCAAGAACTGTGGAAAAAAACACCCTTAGGCATCACACTAGCTGCACTCGCTGTGTTTCTGGTCGGATGCAACAGTAGAGTCCGGAACCCTAAACTCTAAACCCGCCCCCGAGGCCATCCTCGATCAGCCGGGATGTGCTGGAGAAGAAGCAGCATCGCAGGCGAGGTGTTCAAGAAATCACTGCCTTTCCATTTGAGTCCCGCTAAACCCCCCTGTACAAGAATGATCCTAATATGCGAGGCCATCTGTATATATATATATATATGTATGTATATATACACACATACATATTTAATTTATTCTTTATTTTTGGAAACTGTTTATGTAACGAAAATAATTGCTGATGCATGAAACTGTAAACTTGAACTGTCGGCTGCCGTATGTTTACGAGCATTGCCGACAGTAGCTTTCGGCCTGCTGGCTGCAGACCAACCTCGGGCATCTCTGAGACATGCAGCCCGAAGCTAAGTAAGATCACCGTGCACACGCGGAACACGGCCGCAGTGAGGTCTCGGAGTGAACATGACAAGCCGCCACCCGTCTCGTGCGGCACGTTGGCAATATACAGCACAGACCGTAGCTGTAAACATCGAAATGCCCCAACAACAAACGGATCCTCAAACACGAAATCATGCACCCCCCATCCCGGCCCCAAAGCCCCAAAACCGTGAGCCTTGTGTACCGCCAAAAAGCCCCCCCCCCCCTAATGTAGGGTGCAGAAGGAGTACTATTAAGTGTTAGTATGTACTCCTTTTTATAGTCCTGATATAAAGCGACTGTAGGTTCCACCTATTAACAACTCTAAACCAAAACCCACTAAAAGCTTCTACAACTCCTATATAAGCGCCCTTCAACACCCGTTCGAATACCTCTGCCAGGTTGGCACACAGCTTCGCTCTTCTCCAAGCTACTTGCCTCCAGTTTCTCTCGTGGGGTTCAGGGTTTAGGTCTTCAGTCGCTTGGCAATGAACACTTAGGACAACTGGTGTCTGCCCCCTCTTGTGAACACTTATGCTGATGTGAAGCCTGCAGCAAAGACCGAAACCCGCCCAAAATCCAAACCGTAAGCCTAAACCCCTAAAGCCCTGAACCCAAAGACCTGAGCCGCAGGGCTAGTAGGTATTTATTTATTTATATATATATATATATATATTTCTACATTATATATACATATAGATAGATAGATAGTAGTGGTATTATCTGCCCCGAGGCTGGAAAGCTTAGTGAGGCGGAGGCCAGATGGCTGCGAAACTGTGAATTTGCGCGGCTCGATGCTCCGTCTGCCTGTGGCTTTATCAATCTTCACTGTGTTGTCTTTGCAGCTTTGAGGTGGGTAGGCTTTAGTGTTGCCTGGCTTTGGGATTCAATGGTTTTGTGAGGGTTGCTCCTAGTCAGCAGCGGTTTTCCTGTATCCTTGCAAAGTCTTTCCGCCGACTGCAATCTGAGGAGAAACCCTCGGCTCCAACTTGGCTGATTTCTCTGGCTGCCTGGATGCGGTACTATGAGCGAAAGCCACGCCAGAATGCGTCAGGCCACGAGAAGCTTCAGCTGAGACGCTTGTCCCTTGGCAATATTCGGGACGGCGGAGACGCATTTCGGTTTCAGCACGGAAACCTATCACAGCCCTCTCGTATGTGATCCCTCGATACCTGTTGAACTCGGTTTGTATGACAGGAGAGGGGCTGGAGTTAGTGCTTCAGCTCCGATAGCACAGGGACCGTAAGGCCGTAAGATCGGCGAGCCGTAGCCCCAAAGAAGTTTCGCCTTCACCCCAGGGCTCCAAGTATACAAATAGCACCTACTTTGGGGTCTAAAGTCTACAAATGGTACCTACTTTGCGCCATGTGAAGCCCCTGGGTCAGAACCTTAGATCCCAAACAACGTTGTTCCGGATGCTTTGGGGATGCTCCTGGCCCGGGCATAAACCCTACAATAGGGGCCTTAACAATTAGAATAGGGTTCTGGGGCCGATAATACTCAGAAATATATATATATATACACATAAGAAGGAACCCCCAAAATAGTAAGATTTAGGTCAGTATATTACACCCTGGCTCTAGGCAGAAAGCCATGCAGATGCTACGGGACGAGCAGATGTCCACTGCAGAGAGGCTGCTGCTCACCGATAGCTTGGACTGGCTGGAAGAGGTGGACCGCCGCGACTTAGGGTTTATTGGGGTTTAGGATTTAGGGTTTACCCCAAACAACCTGAATTTTACAAGAAACCCGAGGCCCTAAAACCTTCAGCCGTGATCCCAACAACTACTAACCCCTAAATGCAACAACACCCGAAACTACATAACTCCACATACAAATACAACTCCACACAACAGAAACCCTAAGTAAGAATCTAGACCCTGAAACCCTGAACTCTTAAAGCCTGAGATTCCGCAGGTGGAGGAGAGGCCTCGAATCTGGCTTTGCGATCTCCATGCCTGGGTGCGCTCTCATGGTCACTCTGAGGGACATGTGGTTGGGGTTCTTTGAACTGCGATGCTTCTCAGTGTTCAAGGAGGGTTTACAGGGGAGAACACAGGTTTAACAAGGTTTTCGAGGCGTATGAAAGGAGGTTCCTATATCAGGATCCCATTACGGGACGTTGTTGTTAACAAGGCGAGTTTGGTTTTCTTGTGAGGATGATACAGGGGTTCATGTGTTGAGACAATTGGGCCGAACAGAGAGAGAGAGAGAGCGAGAAAGATCTTGAGCTTTCAGAGACTACTCAGGAATTTATATGCTACTGGGTTGCTTTCCCTGCAGATATGTATATACATATACTCTATATATATATATATACACATGCTGTACATGCATACATACACTGTGTAGTTATGAAACATGTTTACTCTTGCCGTTGTTTTACTGTTTTCTTAGTACCGTCATTATATGATGAGAGAGAGAGAGAGCAAAAGCGAAAGAGAGCTTTCGCCCCCCAGCAGTTCGCAGATATCTTCGTAGCCTTTGACACTTACTCGTAGCAAAACCATTCCTTCGCAACCTCAGTATAACAGTAGAACTGCATTGCGAAGCCCTAAACCCAAAAACCATAAAACAAAAAGACCAGCTCTCAAGACCCTGAACCCTTACATCCTTGAGCTGATAGACCGCCTGCAGAATCTCAGAACCTTGGTAGACATGTTCTGAACACCTACAAAACCGTAAACCCGAAGTCACTAAACCCATAGACTCTCTAAACCCTAAACCCAAAACCTATAGGCCCTAAACTTCCTGAACGCTTCAGGCACTTTTCGACCTCTTGAATGAAGTGTTAGGGGAACCCCTAAAGGAACCCTTGAGGGAACACTTAAACTGTATAAACATGTGTGTATATATATATATATATGTGTGTGTGTATGTATTTATATATATATATACATATGTATACATATATATATATTATACATACAAACATATGTATATATGTGTAAAAAAATATAAACCCGGTCAGCAGCGAGCTGAGGGCGCACACCGCAGTTTGTGTCCGATGACGTGGAGCGCCTTCAGGTCAGGTTTGCCCCGTTGTGGGGTTCAGGGCTTAGGGTTTCGGGGTTTAGAGGCTTAGGGTTTGGGGTTTAGGGGTTTAGGGTCTAGGGTTCAGGTTTAGGGGTTTAGGGTTTAGGGTTTAGGGTTCATGGTTTGAAGTGTGTAGGTATTTCAGGCTTTGGGTTGTCCGGTTTTTCAGAGTCAGTGTTCTACCAGGGTTTTGTAACAGTTCTGATATAAGGGTGTTGCAAGGAGCTTCAGGCGATTCGGGGTTGAAAGTTCGGGCATTCCCTGACTCACGGATTTGGGGTTTTAGCCTGCAGGATTTAGGTTTTCAGGGTTTAGGGGAAGTCTGTGGTTTTGATGAGCTCTGCTACTGGGTTCGTGTCCAGGGTCCTACGCCACGCTGTGGTAGGGGGAGTCTATGCGGCTTTCTGGGGTTTTGAGAAGTTGAGTTTAAGTTGTTGATCTGAGGGGAAGCATACTACGCACATGTAGACTTTATCCTTGTCCTGACTCGGAAAACCCCAAAACCCTAAATGCTGATTCCAAGAACTCAGACTTGTCCTGGCTTCAGGGCTATTGGCAATCGTAACCGGCAACCCAAACTACAAAGAACATCTGAGGCCTGCCACTTTCAATTCTTAAACTGTAAAGGTAAAGAAACTGCAACATCTAAGCCTGAGTCTTAAACCCGGTTTAGTGTTTTAGACACTAAATGCTGCACCAGATAGGCGTATTACTGTGAGAAAGCCATCGTTCCCCTCTGCAAAACCAACGGACCCAAGCAGGACCGCCCATCATACCAGTTGTACTACAAGAGACCTTACCTATAGTCTCCATTGTAGTTCCTTTTTTGGGTTACCTTATAGGATCCTAACTATAATAATGGTTAAACCAAAAAAACGAACTACAATGGAGACTATAGGTACCATATTTTTTTATAGCCCTGTAACTCGTGCTCTGTAGTAGTTCACCAGTAGATGCTTGCCATGGGCATGAGCGTCACAGCGATGGTGGTGTTCATTCCGCAGATCATGAAGTGCCACACTGTCGTAAAGAGGGGGAGGGAGATGATGGTGGGCATGATGATGATTATGATGGTGGCCATGATGATGATGATGATGATGAGTGCATGGTGATGATGATGGCGATGACGAATGATGATGATGATGATGATGGTGATGGCGATTATGATTGTGGTAATGATGATGTTGGGACTGGCATATGCTTCTTTCTAGCCACAAATGTCGTACCCATACCACAGAGTGATAACATCGAGGCACTGGTGTTACCTTAAGTTAGCAGTAGCAGTCTGTTGCCGGCTTACAGTATCAGCAACTTGGTCACCGAATGCTCCGTTAAGCAGATGAGGTCCTGTAATATGACCCCGATATGGTAGGTTATGCTACCCTTATAGTAGTACCTTGTCATTGCAGCCAGGGTATACCTTATTATAGTGGCCACTACATAATGTGTGGAATGCTTTTCCATGGCGACTGTGCCTTTACTGCCAGGCAGGACGATGGAAGCACGCAAGGAAGCTCTGGCAACTGGGCGCCCTGCGAAGCACAGACTCCAGGCTTATGAAGGTTGACGCGTTTTTTGTTGAGCCCCGGCCACACTGACAGAACTGTATCTACGGTTGCACCACCATGCCTCATACTGCCCAAGCAGTTGCTGCTTTCATCTACCCTGTGCTGAGAAGCAGTGCAGATGTGTTCTTTGGTCCTTCGGGTCCTGCATGGTTGTGTTTCGCCTCCGGTGTCGCCTGAGGCACAGGTTGGTCGTGTAATATGTGGGCCTTAATAATTAGAATAGGATTTGCGGGTAGATTATGCTCTATATATATGTATATGACAAAGAGCCCCCAAAACCATATTCTAATTACTAAGGCCCCCTACTTTTTTGATCTCGCCTAGGAAGAGCGGCTGGTCGAACAGTGCAAGGACTTTCAGGACAAGCTGAAGCTGAAAGTACCCTGAGTCTTCTGGGAATCCTTGAGCAACGGTCTCCGGATCCATCCTCGGATTCCAGGAGCACGATTTTCCAAAATTTTCTGAAGATGATTTTCTTGTACATATCTGGGGCTTCTCCGACAGCCCCGAGTTTCTAGGACCTGTTTTCGAACGCACCGAGTTTGCAAAGGAAGCTACAACTGGCTTCCCTACCTCAGGGTTTCGGGAGCTTTCCAGCAGACTGAGAAATATCGAACGTATAGGAGCTTAGGGATCATGTTCGGGTTTTGTGTTATAGGTTAAGTTTCGGGTTTTAGGGTTCACGGTGTTAGTATTTAGGGTTTAAGGATCATTCTCGGTTTTAGGGTTTAGTGTCAGAGGTGTGTACAGAGAGCGAGACGGGCCATTGCCGCTTGGCCCTTAGCCTAGTGCATGGATTTAACCGTCCTCGATCTGGCTGTCGAGCAGGCACTGCAGGTCAAGGCCATGGAAGCGGTAGAGAGTAAGCTCGGACAGTCTGACTATTCTCCTCATGAACTCCCCGCTGTCGATGCTTGCTTCAAGTTTGTCCTTGCACTGATAAGTGTACTGCGACATGAGCGAAGGCAAAGGAACCTGAAAGAAGCTGTAGTCGTTCACTCATGTTCTAAACCTGCAGACGAGAGTGCTTGCTAGTGCCGATCGCACTTCGAGACGTCAGGGAAAGGCGGCAGGGATTTGCAGAGTGTATGAACATTACTACCTTTAAACCCTAAACAACCCTATAACCTCAATTGTCTCGATTTCGTGTGGAACATGAAATCCCAGCGCCACGCCTCGGCCGTTTACAGGCTGCCATGCGCGCCATCTCTTTGGGACAGCAGTCGTCTTTAGGTACCAACATACACTCCCAAGCCTTGAACACTCCTTATGCTCCCTAAGAAAGCCCCATCCAAACCCTGGTAATTACACCTCTTGCAGATCCTAAACACCCTAAACCCCTTAAAACCGTAAACCCGGGACCGCGTTCAGGATTGAGTCTTGGAGATTGGAGTCGAGTATGCAATGCAAAGCCCTCTTAGTCTCAATTGCAATCCCACTTGCGGGATCCTCAACAATAAAACTTTTACGCTACTACCCAGATACTTGTACTAGTACATACTAGTACTGGTATCAGTACCAGTATTGGTGCTACTACTAACCACCACCACCACCACCACCACCACCACCACAAAACAACCACGACCCACAAAACAACCACGACCCACAAAACAACCACCACCACCACCACCACCACCACCACAAAACAACCACCACCCACAAAACAACCACCACCACAACAACAACAACACCAACACCAACGGCAACAGCAACAGCAACAACATCAACAACCACCACCACCACGACGACACTACTACTACTTAGTAGTACCAGTGCCAGTACCAGTAGCTGTTTTTGTTCTTCTCTTGTGCTACATGTGGAAAGACAGTCTATGTAGAACCATTGACTGAACATTGACGTCGAGCGACTCGCTGTCTCAACGGTTTGTGCAGCGCGTTTTTCAGGCTCATGCAGTGGCTGGTGCGCTTAATGCGGGCTTAGGGGTTTAGAACCCTAAACCCTAAACCGCGGGCTTAGGCTCGGAATCCTTAGTTGAGGGTTCCAGGGCAAAGAGCACTTTACATGCAAGCTTGTAAGCTTGAGCGATACTGGTATTACTCTGTAGCCTTTAAAGCGATCCTAAGCCCTATATACCCTACACCCTAAACCCTTATCACCGAAATCCACCAACTGTGTGCCCAAATTGTATTTGGTTCTTCAATGAGTCTTGCAGCTTCTTTACGGTTTGGTGTTCTTCATAGTGATTTCGTAAAAGGGTGCACTATACCCAGGGTTACACACACACACACACGCAGGGTCTCTCCAAGAGTTCTTCTTGGCCACGGTTTTGGGGTATAAGGTTTGGGCTAGGGATTTGGGTTTGATTAGGGTTTCGGCTTTGGGGTTTAGGGTTTTGGGAGTGGGGTTTGGAGTTTAAGCCGAGTTAAAAGCCATGCGTGACAGTCTCGTACCTCCGAAGCCGACATCGGGCCTTCTCAAATTCATGGTGTGAGGTTTAAGGTTGAGAACAGAGACTCCATTTTCCCTTATTTAAGGAATACACCTTAAATTCCCTTAATTAAGGAATACTTGGAATACACCTTAAAATTATAGTAGGATCCCTTTTAAGATTTAAGGTATATTCCTTAATTAAGGGATATGGGAGTTTTTGGGAGGGTTTAGGCGTAGATCGTGGCATTCTTGGGCTGAGGATCCTACTGTTTAGGCTATGAGGGCTAGGTTCGATTTAAGATCCGAAGATCAACCTTCCCAAAGAGTCCCTGTACTCATATAATATATATATATATATATATACATTGGCCTTAAAGTCGTCCCAAAAACTGGGTACTTTGGGGAGAACTTATATACTGTTTGGGTAGAGGGCTTCGCAATGATTGAGTCTTCGAGGTTCCGAACCCCTGCTTTGCCAGCTGCTGAGCCTCACAAACTTGGGCCTCAGGACGACCACAGGAACACGAGGATGTAGGGTTTCGGGCCCAGTTTAGGGTTTAGGGTTTTAGGGTTTCGGGTTTTAGGGTTTAGGCTTAAAGATCGCGCAAGTCAAAGTTTCTGGCAAGCGATTTTAAAGGGTCCCACAACCCTGAATTCCCTAAATGCAGGATCCCAGACCCCAGACCCAAAACTGAAACTATGGGATGGGATCCGTCTGCTTCTGTGAGTTGATTATAGCTCTAGGAACAGGAAAGCCTTAAACCCCATACTCCAAGTCCCGCAACACCCAGAGAACCCAATACCCCTTAGTTAAGGAATATACCTTAAATTATAGAGGCCTCAATATTATGATTTGAGGTATATTCCTGAATTAAGGGGTATTGGGATCTCTGGGCAGAGGATCCCTGGGTTTCTGTGATCCCTTGAGGGCTTCAGGAACAGGGCTCAATGCGTTTGGGCCAATGAGCCGTGGATTTGCCAAAGGCATCTCCGTGGCTTTAGCTTCGAAGCCGACCTACGGCTACGATTTAGTGCAGAATCACGGTTTATAGGCTCGGTTTTACGATGGTTTTAGGAAGTCTTGAGTTTGGGGTTGAATCGGGGCTAAGGGGGGATAGGCAACCGATACGTTTAGAAAGTAGTCACAATAAGGAAACCGGTCCAGGTGGGGCTTGGGCAGTTTAGGGCTCCAGTGTGACGTTAACAGAGAAGGCAGTGTCTGAATCTCGAATATGAGTCGTCAACAGTAGGATGCCTAATATACGCCCCCCCCCCCCAAATGAGGGATCTTGATTCCCTAAACCCTAAACTCCAAACCCTAAACCCTAAACCCCAGAGCCTCTGTCAGTTCCGAAGCTCAAACCGTCTCCGACGGATTTTCTATCCGGTGCGGTCCCTCTCACAGGGCCGCCGGGGTCCAGCAGTCCATCCGGCAGGAAAAGCACTGTGCTCTGGACTACCATACTTACTATAAGGGTTCTATAAGGGGTTCTATAAGGTACTGTAAGGGCACTCTCAGGCTACAACAAGGGAACATAAGGCATGAGGGTTTCAGAACTGGGTTCTGTCGTACCATACTGTTATACTTTTCCGGTGGTCTTTTCCTTAAAGGAACCATCATGAAATAAAAGGTGAACACTGTTTTGGACCTGTTCCTAAAAGGAGGCATTATGCAATAAACGTCTGTATGTTGTTTTTTTCACCATCCCCGGTTACTTCAAAGCTCAGAGAAGCAGGAACCACAAGCTCGGACTTTCATCGAAGCCACCGTCTTTCGATGCACAGCACTGCGGCAGTTCGGGAACCTTCTTAGGTCATTAGCGTGTAGGATGCCTTCGTATTCACCAAAAAAGGAACTACAATGGAGACTATAGGTATGTTGCAGGGTTCTATGTTAGGCTGTTCGATGTCGTCATGCGGTCTACCGGGGGTAACAATCTTGTGGCTTTGCCGCAGAAGCTTTCCATGTGGGTCCGTCGTGGAGCTTGAAGGATTCGGTCTGTCGTGCTTCGTCGTGAGGAGGTCCCGTGGCTTTCCCGTGCAGTCGAAGGTGGAGAGGGACCGAGGGACCCCAATTGAACCTTACATCTAACCCCTGTATCTGAAGAAGCCGCGCCGATGGATACTTGGGCCGCTCCCCCTCCTTACCAAGCTCTTGCATAAGAACTGCAAGTTCCAAACGCGATAGCTTCTCCATGATCCCTTAACCCTAAAGCTCAACCCTCAACACAGAACCTTCAAAGGGTCTTCAATAACTTGAATAGGGAATGGGCCGATAATAATACGAGTATGATAAGGAACCCCGAAAGCCCCATTCTAATTACTAAGGCCCCTACAGGACACCCCTAGCCGCAATCCTACCGAAGAAGCTTTGCCAAGCGAGGTTGCGGCGAGTGCTTGACCTTAGACGGGCCGAAGCTTGCTTCGACGACGAGGACTCTGCGGCTCTATCCTTCAGGTCCATGTACTTGTATCTCGAAATGTATGTATGTATGTATGTATGTATGTATGTACACGTATTATATATGTATATACATATACCTATTTAGTATAGTAGGTGTGTAGGTGTGTAGACTTAGGTCGTTAACTTGGTCCTGTAAGTTACCCTGTAGGCTAAGGCAGGTAGAAGCTATGTGGGAGGCTTTTAAGGGCCCTGTAAGCTTGTAGGATCCTGAACATAAGCAACCGGTAGCCCTAATTTCTGGGATATAGAACCCCCCCCCCCTTCTCAACAAAAGTATGCTAAACACCAAAAGTCCCGAACCCCAGATGTCCTAATTCCTATATGGACAGGGCTGAGGATGGCTGAGGGTGTTCAAGGCTCAGGATTTAGAAGGCATCGGTTCGGGAGCTTGGGGGTTTAAGGTTTTTGGTTTATGGAGGTGTAGTGATATCGATTCTGGGGCTTGGGGTTTACGGATAGGTTTAGAGGCTCAACGACATATTTATATAAATGTAAACTCTTGGATAGGAAGTTGGCAACCTGTCGTCCTTAGTATGGACCTTATCTGATAACCTTATCCTAAGGGTTCATGTACCCAAATAGTATATACTTTGGGCCCAATGTACCTATATAGGGAGTACTTTAACGCCAATGTATATACTATATGAGTACATGGACCCTTGGGGTTGTTTGCTTCAGGTTCAGGGCCAAGGGCTGAATGAGCCTCCTGCGAAGGACTACCCGGGATTCGCCCGCTCCTCAAAGTGCTGCGGCTAGCCGCGGCTAGCCCTGCCAGCGACGTTGGCAATCTAGGCTGGGGACAAGAGTGATACGTAGCAGGTGAAGCATACCCTTTACTTCGAGGTGAGGTTTCACGACCTGCTTACCACTGTCAATAGAAGTAGGCTTGTCGGGAGAACGTTGGGTTGAAACTCACGAGAGAGAGGTCAGTGGTTAGTGCCTTTACTCTGCCATTCAACCTGCCGCACCCCAGAGAGGCTGTGGGTTTAGGGTCAACGGCAGTTCAAGTTCCCATTGAAGTTCTCATGCTCTCAACCTTGACGTAGCGCAGCATTGAGACACCCTAACCTGGAAACACGCGACTCGACTTAGAATACCCTGAGCGGTACACGCCGTACTTTTTGTTTACGGTGGGCTTCTGATTAGAACTGAACCGTAGGAGCAACGGCACCCTTATCTGTCAGAGGTTACTGGCCTAGGAAAGACCTTCGAATATTCGGCGGAAGGCCCTTCACACGAATTGTATCTTCTTGAGGTCCAGGAGGCACTTACAAGTAGGGTTATCGTAGTCGTAGTCTTTAGCTTAGCCACTTGAAGACTTCAAACTTAGGTACCCCTAACCCAAATCCAACCCCTGAACCCTAACCTCAAAGCGAGCATAGCCCGGACCCAAAGAGCTCCGAGTCTGGGATCCCTGGAAACATGCCTTTGACCTGGCTTCGGAGTACCTAATTTATTGGGTGTAGGGTTTAGTTTAGTAATTAGGGTTTAGGGGTTCGAAGGGTTTAACAAAGGGGCCTAAACTGCTAGCTTAATTTGTGGGTTCCTCATTATAAGTATAGTATAGTGGGCCCCCCAAACCTATTCTAACAATAAGGCCCCTATATTGCTTGTATACCTTTTGTCTGGAGCCGTTGCTTACAGGAACCATTATGAATGATTCTTTTTCTCTTTGAGTACTTCAAAGCTCAGTTAATTGAAAGTCACACGCCCCTCACGGTTGAGAGTCTTCCGAGACCCTAGGATGTATACTGTAGATTGTACCTTTCCTTGGAGAACCAATTTCATTTAATTCATGGTCAGGACCCTACCCTGAGGGTCCAAGTACCTAGTAATCAGTTAGTATTCATACACTCCCAAATTCTGACCTACTTAACTACTTTTGTAGGAACCTGATTAAGAAACCCTGGGCCTATTTTTCCAAAATAGTAGGATTCATATAAAAAACCTAATAAAGGCCCAAGGTTTCTTAATCAGGTTCCTACATTACCCGAAACCCAAGTACCTAAGTACTGGTAGTGGGTCCTTTCCAACCCTTACGGCCATAGTATGAAACTAAGAAAGGTAACCCACTTTAGGCCTTGCCTGTTGCAGGGTCCCAATAACAATTCCATATTAGGGTTTATCGTAAGAGCCCTCAGAAATGTAGGTCATGGTAGTCTAAGATAGGTATATATTATGCAGCTACATATGGGTTATTCTACTAGAAATATGTAGGGTCTATGTGGGAGCTTCCGAAAATTGGGGATACCTTATTTTTGGGGTCCTTAAAATAGGGATCCTACGATTTAGGGTACTAGATTACGGTCGCCTATTTTCGGAAACTCCCATGTAGGCTTGGGGGCTTGAGCGTTTCTAAACCCCTAAACCTTAAATCCCTAAGCCCTAAACCCTAAACCACCTGGGCCGCTTCGGCGCCGAGGTGCCGGAGATCGCCAGGCCATCTCTGCGATGTCAACACCCATGGGTTTAGGGTTTATAGGGTCCAAGGTACTGTTGTGGGTGGGGGATGCTTCCCCAAATCATAGAAATAGTAAATAATGTATATAGACACCCTACATTCTACGATATAGGAACGTAGGACCCTTTGGGGTGTTTAGGGTTTGGGGGTTAGATCTAGCTTCTAAACCCCGAAAGCCTCTTATAGGGGTCGGAATACTTCGTAGTAGTATCACTTGTTAGCCCTTTCATAACAACCTTCAAAAGGAAGCATTGTTTGCAGATTCTTCACGTCCTTCTGTTCCAATAAGAATATATTATAGCAATTACAGTAGTAGAAAATTGGAAAAATAGTATCCGTCAGTAATCATAAGAACACTAGTAATGACAGTAAGACTAAACAAGCAACAATAGTAGTACTAATATAGTAGTAACAGTAAGGGCGGAAGTCTTGCGAGGCTTTGGCCCCTTGGCCGCTGGAAGCAGTGCCGCGATCCGGTGCAGATTGGCGAGGCGGAAGCCTGGAAGCCACGGTCTTTCTGTTTGTGGTGGTGGTTGTGTGTGTGTGTGTGTGTGTCTGCGCGTGGCGGACACAGGGAGAGAGAGAGAGAGAGAGAGAGAGAGAGCGAGAGAGAGAAGGAGAGACAGTGGACGGAGATGGACAGAGAGAGAGAGAGAGATTTCGGCTAGTTAGGGCATTTAGATCCATAGTAAAGGTTCTCCTATAAGGGCTTAGTTCAGGCTATACAGGGGTTCTATGGTTCTGCAGCTTCGGTTTTCGGGGCTGTAGGTTTCATTCTTGAGGGTTTCGGGTTTAGGGCATAGGAATTATTTCGTATCGCGCTCGGAATTTCATTAGTTCGTATTGTCCCTGTATAGTCGTATAGTCCCCTCGTAAGCATGTGTGGTAGAATAATATCTTACAAACCTATTCTAACTGTTAACCGTTAATTAAGGCCCTCTATGTATCAGGTTCCATCAGGGAATCAGTGTTGGTATGGGGCCCCAGATAACCTACGATTTTAAGATTTTAAGGATTTATATAAGGAAATCATAAGAGGGAGCCCCCAAAAAGGAAGGTTTTATAGGGGCCAGGTTGGGGTTCAATTGCACAGAGACTCCCATCCATATCCTTGAATTAAGGAATATATCTTGAATCATATTAGGGATCCTACCATAATGTAAGGTATATTCCTTACTTAACCCTAAACCCTAAACCCTATTCCTTACTTAACCCTAAACCCTAAACCCTAAACCCTATTCCTTACTTAACCCTAAACCCTAAACCCTCAACCCTCAACCCTATTCCTTACTTAAGGGATATTGGAGTCTCTGGCTGCATGGCAAGCCTGGCAAGCCGCGCAGGCCTTGGGCTTCCTCTCGAACTGCTGGAAAGCTCTGGCGCGGCGCAGCGGTCCTGGGTTTAGGGTTTAGGGTTTAGGGGTTTAGGGTTTAGGGTTTTAGGGGTCCTTTGTGTTGTGAGGTTTGGGGGTTTAGGGTTGATATTTAGAATTAGGGGATTGCGGTTTAGGTTTTTGTGTTTTTGTTGAGGGTTTTTTGCCTTTAGGACCTGTAGGATCAGGACCAGGACGTTGCCGTTTTGGCTGTATCCTGGTGCTTGTGGAGTTTGGATAATGTGTGGTCAGGGTGTTCTGTTCGTTTGTTGTTGTGAGTTTACACTCCCGCTGAAGGGTTTCGAAGGGCTGCATGCATTTGTAGTCTTGTAATTAGGTGCTTAGAAATAAGGGAGAACGAGGAAACACAAGGCCAAGACTAAAGCTAATATAGAAGCTCAATAATTTGTAACATGATTCCCTTCTAGTCCCTATTGTCAGTACAGCATGGTAGAACCGTAAAACCTGGTGTATTCCAAATAGTTTGGCTCCCATATCAAGTACCTGCTGCGTATCCCGAAAAGCCCGTCTAGCACACTCCCTTGCGCGCAGAGACTCCCAAATCGCCTTGGGATGTATATGGTTTAGCTTGTGAAGTTTAGCTTTTGTAACTCAGGGTTTAGATGGGCCATGTATCCACTTGGGATGACTGCAGATTTTCTGTGTTGGAACAAGTAAAGCCATTGCTATCAACACATCGTCTTTTGCTGCTGTTGTTGATTGGTGTTCTTTCGCAAAGGGGCGTTGTTGAAATGAAGACTTGGCGAAAACGGAGCAAAGTACAAACGGTTTCCTGAACAGGTGATCCTAAACCTGCAAGATTAATTATCCAGCAATACAGGGCTCGGAATCACTATTCAAAGTATTCCTCTAAATCGTCCCTCTAGAATTATGTGTAATGGAATGCCCCTGTACAAAATTTCCCCTAAACGCCGCTCCAACGCCGGCAAGTCCCTGCATGGCAGAACATGACCCTCGCCTTTGGAGCTCGAGACATACGATGACCCCGTTCTCATACGAACCACGTTTTTAAGGGAACTCTTTTCCGCCTTCAGCCCTAGAGACGGTAAGCTTTCGCTCAGCCCCGGAAGCCAGATTAGAGTGAGTTCTCCACGCTTGCACCGAACCCTCAATCCTTTTGATCCAAAGGCCAAAGGCAAAACCCAATGAACCCTTCCTACAGTCTCCATTGTAGTTCCTTTTTTAGGTTAACTATGATAATGCTTAAACCAAAAAAAGGAACTAAAACCCTAAACCCTAAACCAAAAGGAACTACAATGGAGACTATATATATATAGGTTGAATCGGAACACTAAGCCTCAGCCTTGACCCCAGACCCGAAATCTCCTAAACGATCCTAACTAAATATCATAGTTTACAGTAAGGGTTTAGGGTTTAGGGTACAGTACATTGCACTTTATATCATCTGCTGCTGCCACTCTCAAGCTTTTTTAGTGCAGCCGCGCAGAGGGCTGATTTTCACCGTTCAGGCGCGAGGGGTCAGAAAGCAGTTTGTCGGTTATGGTTTCTGGATAAAAGAAATTATTCGGGTCTGATCCTCATCACGTCATTGGCGTTCATTTTGCGTAGTTTTCGTGTGACCAGGCGACGAGGCAGTACTTGTTCGTTCCAGTTGCTGGTGGTGCAAAACCCAGGCTATTACTCTACATCCTCAAATTTCCTCAAATCCTACCGAACGAGGCCCTCTAGCATACGGGCCTTGATAATTGGAATAGGGTTTTGGGGGCCCATTGTACTATACTTATAAGGGAACCCCAATTAAATGGTATTGGTAGTTATTTAGGCCCCTATATTAGTGCAATAGTTCGGTCCTTGGTGTAGGATCCTACCCGTCAACTTGGTGAGCAATGTAGTTAGGAAGCCCTAAAGAAGTGGCATGCAGGCTGCTTTGAGCCTGAGAGGTGCATCGTGACATGCAGGGCAAACCTCAAACCCAGATCCGTAAGTGGGAGTTTCCGAAAATATGGGACCCTGATATGGTACCCTAAATACTTAGTAGCTGAGTGGATACACTTTACACTTTTGGGGATAATATTACCCAATATAAAACTGAAAGTGTACAACTTTTCGGGCTTGTGAACTCAGCAACTAAGAATAGTAGGATCCTTACTATAAGGACCCCAAAATAAGGTACCCCTAATTTTCGGAAACTCTAAACCTGTAAAGAGCCCCTTAAAGGAACCCTTGTAGTACCTTTATAGTAACCCTTGAAAGGAACCTTTCGAAACCCGCAAGTCATGGCTCAGTTTGAAAGCCTGAGGTGTGCTCTCAAAACGGCTTCCGACGCAATGGGGACCATGGGTCGACACGAGAGCCCTGTCTTGGGTTAAGGGTTTAGGGTTTAGGGTTTTTTGTTGTTTCACGCGATTTACAGTTCCTCTGCAGGTGGTTTCCATGAGTTCCGGACTCTTCGGTATTCCTGTCATTGCCGTTGCTCCTTGGGCTGCTGATGAGTGTAATGATGAAGACGATGATCGTGGCGAGGATGCTGTTGTCCATGACAACAGAGCCTGCTCAGGACGAAGGGAGTTGAGGGTAGGGATATAAGTAGTATTGAGTTATAGTCTGACTGGAGGTATCCTATCTGTCGCCCTATTTCTGCTACTTGTATAATACTTACTGAGTCAGCCGGGGTTCACAACCCTGACCCGGAAAACTCCCGGTTGAGGGTTTATTGCGGCTAAACTGGATTTGTGGGTGGTAGGCTTTACTGTGAGTAGAGGTTTGAGGCTTTTGGGAGAGCGATGTGGAATGGCTGGTACTGGTGCTGGTGCAGGTGGTGGTGCTGGTGCTGGTGCCTTTGCCGCTACGTAGTGGTACTGGCACTGTTAATGGTAGCGGTGATTTCTGGTTTGGTATCAGTGCTTCAGTACTGTATTCTAACGCATCGTATAGTCAAGTATAGCACAGTCTAGCATAATGGACATTTGTGTGGGTGCAAGATGTTGTGGCATGTTTGTGCGATTTTGTGCGTGTGCGTGCGTGCGTGCGTGCGTGCCTGCGTGCGTGCCTGC
>BGNK01001481.1:68144-82430 GCA_003297005.1 Symbiodinium sp. clade A Y106 | reverse complement strand
GGGGGGGGGGGGATGACGTCCATGCGGCTGCGACTTGTGTTTTCTTTTTCTTTTGTTGACCACCTTCTTCTGCTATGTTGTGGTGCGACTTGCGTTTTCTTTTTGTTTTGTTGACCTTCTTCTGCTATGTGGTGGCAGTGGTGGGGAGAGAGGGGGGGGGGGGATGACGTCCACGCGAATGCGACTTGTGTTTTCTTTTTGTTTTGTTGACCTTCTTCTAATCGTTTTGGTGGTCATTTCAGGATATTTGTTGCTTGGCTTTCCACACGTCGACCATGCAAAAACCTCGCGTTGTTTTGGCAACTTTCCAGACTTCCAGACAAAAACTTCGAAAGTGACGCTAAAATTGAACTTAAAAAAAGCACGAAAAGCATGGTATTTGCGACACTTTCGCCAAAACGCTACCAAAAAACAAGAACGAAGAACATTGGAAAACGAAAACACCGACACATCGGGCGTTGGTGTTGGTGTTGCTGCTGCTGCTGCTGATGGTGCTTGTACCGGGTTGTGGTGGTGGTGGTGGTGGCGGTGGGGGTNGTGGCGGTGGCGGTGGGTGCAGCGATGGGTTTTTTGTTGTTAAAACTTCAGTTGGTTGTTCGACATCATCTTGAGTGGCTGATGCCCCGGTTTGGCTGCAGATGGCCATGTGCTGTTTGCTCGCAGCAAGTAGCTGCTACTGCGGTCGATGCTGCGGCCTCGATGTGAATATAACATTGTCCGTAGCTGTTTCCCCTACATTGTCAGCGCTACTGCTGGCATCACCACGTTAAACGCTGAGCCCTAAACCCCACGCCCTCGCCTTGCGCAGTTGCTCGAGTGTGCCAGTCAACACCCTCAAAGCCTAATCATAATCTCCAAACCACCAAATCTAATCTTGGGGTCTTAACAATTACCTACACTATTTTGCGGGGGCTCCTCATCTTATTTAATAGTATAACATACCTCCAAGCCTTATTTTAAGTATTAACCTCGAGCCGGCTTTGTGTTTTGTGCAGCGATCCGACCCAGGAAGGACTCTGAGCTGGCCGCCCTTTGTTTGCATTTTGGTTATGCGGGTCGGAAGAGTTGGCGGGTTCCTTCTACAGGATTTCACAAGGGCTACTATAAGGGTAGATATGGGATACGATAGGGGCTGAATATAGGGGCCGGAAAATTGTTTATTGTCTTCAGGAGGGTGCCTGATTTATATAGGCACATGGTATAAAAGCAAAACAAACTCTTAGTCTAATTATCATAGCCCCTATACAGGGATGTGTGGGGCGTTTTTTGGTGAGTCGGCATCTGCGGCTGGGCTCCATCGGGTGCTAAGCATTTTCAGCAGCCATGCAAAATGGATACGACAGCTACGGCAACGATCATAGCGGCGACAACGATAACTGCTTTACTGGTTTTGAGACTCATTGCTTCTTCTCGTTCCTGTATCTGTTACCAGCTCTTATTATCCACGAGGCACTCTTCGTCCCTGTCTTTCGCAAGCGAGCGATTGATGCTTGGCACTGAAGAGTTTGGTGCTTTCAGACCTCAGTTGGTATCAGGGTTTGACCAGGGCATTTGTTTCACCGAACTTTTCGTTGCTTTGTAGTAGGTTTTGCTTGTGTTGCTGATGGGGCTGCTGTTGTGTAGTAGTCGTCGTCGTCGTAACAGAAGCAGCAGGAGGAGGAGGAGTAGTAGTAAACTAAGCAACGTGACGAAACCCTGATCGCGAATCGCCAGCTCCAGGGAAGGCCCCAACCCTTCACGATTTGGAGCGGCTCCCGAATGGACAAGGATTGGACACCCCCAACCCTTCACGATTTGGAGCGGCCACCCAAATGGACAAGGATTGGACCCCCCAACCCTTCACGATTTGGAGCTGCTCCCAAATGGACAAGGATTGGACCCCCCACCCTTCACGATTTGGAGCGGCCACCCAAATGGACAAGGATGGGACNCCCCCCCAACCCTTCACGATTTGGAGCGGCTCCCAAATGGACAAGGATTGGACCCCCCAACCCTTCACGATTTGGAGCGGCTCTGCAAAAGGACAGTGTCCATCAGAATCATAACTCCCGCCAGCACAGCCTCACAGAAAGCCGACTATTTCTTCCGGCACTCGCCAGGACCACCTTACAGAATGCCCGAATGAGAAACCGCCAGCACAGCCTGTCAGAAAGCCAAATCCAGAAAGCGACAGACTGACAGAAAACACACATGCACTGCTGTTTGTGTCTTCAAAACTCCCGCCAGCGCAACCTCACAGAAAGCCCACTGCTTCTTCCGGCACTCGACAGCATAGCCTCACAGAAAGCCCATTGCTTCTTCCAGCACCCGCCAGCACAGCCTCACAGAAAGCTCACATGAGAACCCGCCAACACAGCCTCACAGAAAGCCCAATCCAGACAGGGACAGACTCACAGAAAGCACACATGCAGTGCTGCTTGTTTCTTCACAATCAATCCCGCCAGTACAGCCTCACAGAAAGCCCATTGTTTCTTCCGGCATCGGCTAGGGCAGCCTCACAGAAAGCCCACATGAGAACCCGCCAACACAACCTCACAGAAATCCCAATCCAGAGAGGGACAAGCTCGCAGAAAGGCCACATGCAGTGCCGCGTTCGGTGCCTAGAAGACTTTAGAACTGAACCCTAAAATGTTTGAACTCAGGGCGGTCTGCTACGCACCCATGACGTCACCACACCCTAAACCTTAAACCCTAAACCCTAAACCCTAGACCCAAACTGCCGAGAGCGCCGCTGACCATTTGCATGGGCGCTCGAGGCTCCGGCCGAGCGTCCCGACAGCACGGTGAGGGAGGGTAAACGGTATACGGGGACGGAAATGACTCGGCTACGCCTCAGACAACACGGACGTCAGTCCGTTATAATTAGGACCCCAAACCCACTACCGTTGGCGTCGCCACCCCTGCCCTGCCCCCTGCCCCCTGCCCTGCCCCCTGCCCTGCCCCCCTGGCCCTGGCCCTGCCTGGTTGTTTATGTGTGGAACGGCGAGGAAGCAGAGAGCAAGAAGCCCCCCTTGAGGGGGGTTTGGGGGGTGAACCCTAAACCCTAATTGAGAATAGTTGGGGTGGGACTACATGCTGACGCAAGCGCGCGATAAGTGGGTGCCCCCCCCCATTTGAAGCGCACCCACCGCGCGCACACTGTCTACACACCCTAAACCCAAGACCCTTAGACTCTGCACCCTAAACCCTAAACCCAAACCCAAGACCCCTAAACTCTGCAACCCTGCCGTGCCCAACCTGAAACCCCCGATCCGATCCCGGTCAAGACAGCTACGGGACCTTAGGATTGGGGGGGGGTTTTGAGTACGGCATTCGGGTTTTAGGGGTAAGGGATATTTAGGATAGTTATAAGTGGGGTTATAATTCGGGTAACCATAATTATAACCCATAATAGGGGGCTTATAACTATAACTACCCATGAACCTCCAAGTAGGACCTCAGGATTGAGGGGTTTAAGATGGTTTGAGGTTTGGAGTGTTTTGAGGGTTTATAGGCCGTTGGGGTGCTGCAGAGACGTGAACTTTCAAAGTTAGAGCCAACCTCCGGGAGCCTGAGACCCTGAACGATACCTGGACGTTGAAACTCACCTATCTCGCGGTTGACTCAAGAGCTTGCTCTAAATCCTAAACCCCTTAACCCTAAACCCTAAATCCTAAATCCCGGACATTGAGCCCTAAAACCCCGAAGGACACCAAGACCTTGGGACCCAGAGCTGAAAACGCACTTTCACTGTTTAAGGTTTCCGGGTCTTATCTGATCCTAAACACTAGACCCGCACACCCTAAAGCCCAAACCCTTCTGCTTGCCAGGATCAGGGTCTGCTCCCTGTTGCGAGCGAGCCACTCCTCTGAGGGGGGGAATTTGGTGTTCATCTCTGCATCTTTAGGGTTTACTTATAATCCATAGGGGCGGCTTATAAATAAGCTCTTTAAGGGTTTATAACTCTGCTCTTTAGGTTTTATAATTATGAAGGGCTGTTAGGATTTAAGTTTCAATCGATTTTCCACGGTTTAGGGCTTAGGGTTGCAGGATTTACGGCTTCAGTCTTTTGGCTCAGGGCCTGCAGGAACTCAGTGACGTTAGTGTTTTCATGGTCTAGGGTTTGAGGGTTGCACTTGGTTTAAGGGAGAGTATAGCTAAGCTAGCGTTTCAGAGCTTCGCTTTTAGGGCGTTTAAGCCCTAGGTAGGGTGCAGGGTTGTGAGGTTCAGGCGATTTGGGGTTGTTCAGGTTGCTGGTTCTCAGCGATTTAGGGTTTCGAATCATGAGCTATTCGTATGGTTTCTGCGGAGCCAGGGTGTAGTAGTTCACAGTTACAGAGCTTGGATTTCTCCAGCAGCAAGCTCGGGCTGCGTGGCCTGTGAGTGTCGGGTATGGGAATTTATTCTGGGAGTTCTTGCGAGTCGGAGTTTTGATTTCAGGACATGGCGATGTCGTGACTATGCATCATAATCACAGATCCCCTAGAATCTGAAGCCGTGTTTCTCTACACAAACTACAGCCTCTAAAAGGCAATGCTCATAGTCTGAACCTGGAAGTTCTAAACCGCCTAACTTTAACCCCAAACTCCGCCGGGGTATGAACTTCGATTCTTCGACGACGCCGGGGTTTCCCCTTTACACAGGAACCCCTAAATCCTAAACCCTAAACCCCTACTAAACCCGTACACCCCTAAACACCCCTAAAACCCCGAAACCCCTAAACCCCTAAAACCCTTAACTCTAGACCTAAACCCTTAAGCCCGAAAACAAAAACTAAGCCCGAAAATCCAAAGCCCCTGAGCCCCGAAACCCCTAAACCCGAACAAAATCTAAACCCCTAAATCCGAAACCCCTAAACCCCCAAAGCCCCTAAACCCCCAAAATCCTAGGTTTCTGGAGCTTGCAGAGCAAGAAGCCGCAGCGATTGAAAGCCGACAGGCCGAAGAGCCGTCGCAGAGCCCTCGCTGCAGACCTTGAACCGCTTAACGGGGAAACCTATTAAAGGGCTCCTTACGTAAGGTATCTGGAGGCAGTCTATATCGGGCTGATAGGTTTTATAGGGTTCAGGGTTTGAAGAGGTGTAGGGCCTACGGCTTAAGGATTTTAATAGGTTCAGAGCTGGTTTTCGTCTAGCTTCTTCCCTGCGATGTCGCGAGATAAGAGCTGGGTCGTATTGGTGGTGGTGGTGCTGGTGCTGGTGCTGGTGCTGGTGGCAACGGGTGAGGGGAGGGTGGTGGAGTTGGTCCCAGTGATGTGTTTCGGCAGATTTCAGAGGTGGCTNGGTCGTCGTCGTCGTAGTAGTCGCAGTAGCCAAGAGGAAGAGGAGGGCTACTTCCTCGTTGCTGCTAGGGCTACTCCTACTTCTATAGCTGCTGCTGCTGCTGCTGCCACTGCTAGTGGTACTGTTTCAGTGCTACCACTGCTGCCGCCGCTGCTGCTGCTGCTGCTACTGCTACTGCTACTGCTACTACTATTAGAAATATTAACAGTGGCAAAATCAATGCGAATATCAAAAAGTTTAGAAATAATATGAAACATCAAATATTCAAATGACAGCAATAATCATCATCGCTCCCCCGATTCTTACACCTCCTTTGAATTTTAATATGAAATGTTTGATTCGGGGAGCATTTGGGCCGGGAGGCACCCGACGACCAGTTTACAAGAAGCCAAGACTGCAGTAGAAGTACGTAGATCCTCCTAGGAGATACTGGGCATCGCATTAGATAGACTTAAGGCTTAGATTGGCTTGTTAGTTAAACATGAGAACATCCTACAGGGTTTGCATAAGACCAAACCCTACCTTGAACCAACAAGGCTACACACAGGGAGGGTAATCACATGCCCATGAGTACTGTGAAGACTCCAAGCCACCACTCCCAACGTCAATATTTGCACGGCCAATATTGAGGCCTATTATTCGGAGAAGAGAATACCTACAACTAGCTCTTCTTCTTCTACTACTGCTGCTGGGACGACGATGACCACGACGCAGAAGAACAGAAGAACAAAAAGGACCAGGAATACGAATCAGCTTACAAGGAACGCAACCGCAATGAACCGCAGGTTCCAATCATTTTACCCCAGCCTCGTCTCCTTTATATATCGAAGCCCCTGCAGACGTTAAAGCACAAAGGAGGCTTGTCTAAAAATGTGATAATTCGGCCTCGCGAACCCCCTACCCTTGACTGCCAGAGATGAGCACCTCTTTCTTCAGCCGCATGCAAGCAAGGATACGACACCGGCAGCTACGCACCTTGAAGAAGTCCTTGTCGAACATGCGATTGTCTTCCATGGCGCAAAACTTCTTGAGGAGTTTTGGGGTCTTGGGCTCGGTGGGGTTTAAGGATTTAGGGTTCAGGGGCTTAGGGTTTAGGGGGGCAGGGATGATGCATCAGGATCATCATTCTCGACCGCATTCCAATCATTATTGTTGTCCAAAGCGATTCTTTTTTGCCATCAGTACTTCGCACTTACTGTCCGTTTGCCCTCTTTAGTTATCGCGAGCAACTGAGTAAATAGACTAAACCCAAGGCCTCGGACCCTGCAAGTTTACGGTTGGGGCTCTGCACGCCGACATGTTTCGATGCCCAAGACCTTGAAAGTTGAACTCCCCAAAGCCTGCGGGTCTGCACTAGGCCTGTCCCAATGAAAATGACCCTGCTGCTCATCTTAGTGTGCTGAGATAAGAGCCTAAGCCCTGATGGGACCTTCGGATCGGCCCTATATACATGTCCGACTCCTGAGTAAGATGAAGGTGCCCCGGCTAAGAACTCCTTCAGTTTGAAGCGCAGCAAGTAGCTGGTAGTAGCAGTATATGAAACTCACAGAGTTTCAGCTGTCAGCCCAGAGCATCCTGAACCTAAAGGGCCACATGAAGTTTAAATACTGTACCTGCAGGACGCTTCCCGAGAATGTGGAGATTGTGCATCGGCGGTACTGATTCAGTCTTTGTGTTTCAAAGGTACGGTTTTGCAGACAAGGAACTCCTTTCTGAGCTGGTCATTGAAAGGATTGTACACGGACCCTTTCAGCAAGCATTCATTTCCGGCCTGAAGTGTCTTGATTTGGTCTTGTGGGGTCCCTGCTGAGGGGCACCCATAGTGTCCATTGTACTTCCTTTTCTTGGTTAACCAAGTCTTTATTATCAATCCAAACCATGAAATTGTCTAACCAAAGAAAGACACACGATGGAGTCCATCAATCTGGTTGTTAGTAGGGAATGGGGGAAAGGATTACGGGGACCATTTATTGGGGATTCGATAGGGACTACTATAGGGATCCATTCCCCCATTCCCGACTAAGCACCAGGGAGCCATAGGCATATCAGGTTTGCAGTTTTGCAGCTTTATCAAGAGCAATCCTAATGAGTTAGGGTTTAAGTTTAGGGCCTAGGGTTCAAGGTTGAGGGTTTAGGGTTTAAGGTTTAGGGCTTTTAGGGTTTAGGGTTTCGGGAGCCTTCTGGAAACTGTTGACGTGCATTTACTTCCGCAGAATCCTACCCGAGCTATTCCGGCACCTGTCTCGCCCAAAGGGTCCTAGGTACTATTCTGGGGGGAAACCCGACAGTCTACTAAAGAGGTACTTGCCACCCTTGGACTGGGTCAATCAGAACCCTAATACTATAAGATCCGAGCATACTCGCATGGGGACTCGTGGAGTAACAGCTGACCCCCTGATAGAAACCCTTCTCGCAACTCCTCTAGTCCTGAAGCCCGCTTGCCAAGACCCGACTTAGACGCTCAACATCCCGTGTAATTATTCCTGAATTGCCAAACCCTAGTTTGTTTAAGGAACAAGCGATCATCGCGAAGCCCATAACCGGCAACCCAATCAAAGAGTCTGAAGCCCAAATCTTGAATCGCTGTGGACCCTACCCTAAACCCTATAACTGTAAACCCTAAGCTCGAACCCTACATACAGCTCAATTGCTTATTGGCTGTAAGCTCAACTTTGCAACGTGTGGGGTTCTTATAAGGTAGTCGATTCTGAAAGTTTCCACTTATTTCCTTGGGTTTTGGGCCAGTGAGATTACCCTGACTTGGGATCAAGACGGTGCGTTCTTATCAGAGCTGTGGGTCTAACACAGGAGCCTGAATTGTCTGGTTCTTAGTAGGGAATAGGGGAATGGGTTCTGGTGACTATTATTGGGGATATATAGGGACCACTCTACCTATAGTCTCCATGGTAGTTCCTTTTTTTGGTTTAACCATTGTTATAGTTAGGATCCTATAAGGTAACCCAAAAAAGGAACTACAATGGAGACTATAGGTAGGGATCCATTCCCCCATTCCCTACTAAGCACCAGGGAGTGAAGAAGTAGCCATTGCAATCCTTAGGGTGTCCTCGGTTCTTGTGCGATTTACGCCAAACCCTATCCTAATTGGTAAGGCGTAATAGGGTTTAGGGTTTAGGGTTTAGGACCGGCACTAAAGCGGGCGACTCGTCTTGTGGGACTATAAGAGGTCAAGCCAACACTTGTCCCGTTCTTCGTAAACCCTAGAAGCCTATCCTAAGGCCCCATAGTAGTTCCTTTTTGGGGTTCATATTTAGAATCCTATAAGGTAATCCCAAAAAGGAACTACCATAGGGCCTTAGGGTACACCGATGAGTTCGAGCAGCCTTAAGGCCGAAAGCCCCGAAGCCCCGACCCAGCAGACGTTTAAGCCTAAACTGGCCCTAAAGCTGAACAGATTAGTAGTACTATGCCCTCGGAGTATTGGGTCATAGAACCATTATCCCAATGTAGCTGGAAATATCACGTTTATTACTACGATAAATTCATTATTTGGTATCATTACTAATTATTAACTACCTGTGTCCCCAAACCCTACAAAATAGGAGGTTATGACCCCTTAATTAGAGGGTATAACCCTTAAAACGGTAGGTTTTGGGATCCCCACGTAGTTCTTAGCTATTATTGTTATTTGTATCTCAGGCCTATGAGCAGATGAGGATGCAGCTGACGGTGCTCGAGCCGGGTAGCGAAAGTTACTGGGCCACGGGTTTAGAAGTGATCTTGTTTTGAATTTGAGTATGAGGGGTTGCAGTGCTCAGCGTTCGGGCTGGAATCTTCGGAGACTGTTATACAATCCTAATTAAGGGCTCTAAGTTTCGGGCTGGTGCAATAAATGAACTGTCTGAGCAGCTCGCTTGCTTGGTGTCATTGAAATGCCATAATGGGGAACAGAGACGTTCTGGGAAACGGGTTCGTCAAAGCAATAAGAACCCTAAACCCTAAACCCTTGTAAGAACGATGTTGCTATTTGGGGTCTGCCTTATTATAAGCCCTAAATACCCCGAAACCCTAAACCCCTACCCTCATAAGCATCATGCTACTTTTTGGATCTGTCTTACGGTTGATGGACAAATCCTGCATTACCCATTATAAGGAATATACCATAATTCCCATAGTTTAGGGTCCTTAGGGTCATGCAGGATTTTGTCCATCAACCGTATTATAAGGCCTACACCCAAACCCCCAACTCCTGAGACTCCACCAGTTCCACGCTTGAGCCGGTTTAGGGTTTAGGGTTTAGGGGATGAAATGGCCCCAGACCCAAAGCGGTTAACAAAAATAAGGGTGAGCTTTAGGTTGAGGGCCTATAACGTTTGGGAAGAGGGATTCCTTGCTCTGCTAGTAGTGACTTTGAGTTTAACTTTTTTGGGTTGGTTCTATAACGTTTACATATTTAGGATCCTACAAGGCAATCTCAAAAAGGAACTACAATGGAGCCTATAGGTGGGCATCCCTTTATCCTCTCCCCTCCTGTGAGTTGCACGTTGGCTTGTATGACCCTAACCCCACAATAAACCCCTAAACCCCTAAAACCCCCAAACCCAAGTTCAGCTTGTAAACCCTCCCTGCCAGCCGAGGCACAGAGACCGTGATCGTGGTTCACCTGTAAAATACTCCGCTAAGGGTCCATGCACCCGTAAAGCATATATGCTTTGGCAGTAAAGTAGCCATATAGGGACTACGTTAAGGCCAATGTATATACATATTGGTGCATGGACGCTTAGGGCTCAGGAACGAGGGTGCTTGCCACGCATTCACCAAGGTCGGATAGCCAAAGACGTAAACCCAAAGCGTCTTTAGAGTCAGCAACCAGGAGTTCGGGAACTAGACTCAATAGCCGTCCAAGCAAAAGCCATTAGGGTCGGGCATTCCCGGGCTCCGGCCATGGATGATGCGCAAGCACCGTCGCGCAACCCAGAAGCTGCGCACAGATTTGCAGCACACTCCTGCCTAGGCCTAGGTCCTGCTGTTTGAAAACGCGGGCCAGCTCATTATCTATCGGACAGCTTGATGCTAAGGAACGCCTGCCAGAAGCCGTTTGATTGTCTGAAGCCCGACTAAAACGAGATGCACCCTAGTACTAGTATCTCCATGTGGTCCCATGCTATAGCTGTAGTACAGTCTAACCCCCAATTCCCTAATCTACGGATTCAGGTCCCTAAAGAATCACAAATGCGGTAGCCAGCTGCATGGTAGATGCCGCCGCTAAGTTTTTGTGCGAGAGAGACTGTTACCCCAATAATTTTCCTGGAATCATACGGCTCACTCTATAGAATACTTCATGTCAATGGAATACATGTTTCGAGGTGGGTAGAAGTTCCAAGTTCCTCTAGGGTTTTACTTGGACCCTAAGGAACCTGGCAAATTCGGGCTCCTTATTAAACTTTCTTTCTATAGGTCCTTAAGAGATAGGTCTTTTAGGCTCTAGGCAGGGTTTAGGATCAAGTAAAATGGAAGACTAGCCTGTTCGATCCGACTTTGTTTAGTTCCTGCCGAACTTTCGCGGCAGCTTCAGCACTTTTGGCCACAGCCTTCTTCGCAGCAGTGAATGTAGCAAGTAAAGTAGAAAGGAGTGTGCAACATCTCGGAGGACAAACATGGGATCCCGCCACGTCAGGCAGCAGCGGCATAAAACCCCCAAACTAAGAAACCGCTGAGTCACGAATCACGTCGTCACGATGCCCGCGGAGACCCAAACTTTCAAACGTTAGACCCAAAGGTCAGCGGTCTTCTGTGTGGCTTTCCTTTGCATACCATCGTACGGGCGACGAGAACCGTGGTCAAGCAGGCGTCGAGAAGAAGTCTCTCCCAATCGGAACGGGCACTTCTCGCACAAATATCCCAGCTCCAAACGTCTTTTGAGTCTTCAAGGAGTTCTTGACTTAAGCAGCATCATAGAGTTATAATATCCTTACCATCTCTTGCGCCTGAGTCCTTGAATCCCGTGATCCTGTACGAGCACTAACCTACCCTAGTTGTAGGGACCCTAGACATTCCAGATCAGGGTTTATAAGAACCCCTAAATCCTAAACCCTATGAGCCCTATATAAACTATAAACCCTATAAACCCTACAAACCCTACAAACCCTATAAACCCTATAAGCCCTTTAAGGTAGGTGTTTTCCGCAAGGGAATCCCTGGCTCAGAGATTTTGGAGCTGCACGGCCTTCGACTTCGCTTGCGTTAGCGCTTGGAGCCTTATGTTGCTTAGACCTGTATAGTGTCACTCAAAAAAAGTAAAGGTGCTAAACTTTCGGGTCGTATATCCCTTCTTAAAAAGTACTTTGGTTACTGTAGGTAAAACAAGTTTCGGGTTTGAGGTCTATACCCAGAGGCCCCAAAGCAGTTCCTTTTAGGGGTTCATATTTAGAATTCTATAAGGTAATCCCAAAAAGGAACTACTTTGGGGCCTATGCGTAGAGTTCAGATTTCTCAAGATTCGGAGTTTCTTTCACAGGGTGCTCGGTGCAGTTACTGGAGTAGCCAGGTACAGTTTAAGAGAAGGAAACGCGAAGTTTTGACTTTGCAAGGTCAGACCGGCTGCTAGTAAAAGCCAAAGTCCGAATCTAGTGCTGAGATCTTGGAATCGTGTAAGGTTTAGGGTTTAGCCAAGCCCCCACCAGAAACTGCCTACATGTAGAAAACAATCCTATCGGCAGCTACAAGCTGTTGTTTTTACAGCACAACGTTTGTCAGTTGGAGCTATTCGGATCACCGTTTTTGAAATTCTGGAACAGCGGATGACGCATCATAATGGACCTTGATACACAGGCCATGAAACTATCATTCAGTGCAATTCCGACATCTTCCGGCTATTTCTGCAGTACTTAACCAACCAGTATTACTATTCCTGAGGGTTCCTTACTAACGTACATATATACATATATACAGATGTATATACATATATATATATATATGTATATATATACATGTGTATATATATATGTAACAGAAATCAGATTCTGATGATTAATGGCCCCTATAATGGCAGGTCCTGCAGTGAGTTAAAGATCAGGCCTGTCATTGCTGTAGGCTGCTGACTTAGGCAACTCGTACAACAAAAAGCCTAGACCTTAAGCCGGTACACCCCCCTCAGCAGCCATACTTCCCTGCAACCCTAGACCCTAAGCCCTCACACCACGTCCCAACAAAAGAAAAGCAGACCCACAACCCCAAACCCCAAACAACTCTGGACCCTACACCCCAACCCCTGAAATCTGGCCAAGTAGGACGCGGTGATTTGGCCGTGCAACATTTTGTTTGGGCATGTTCACCAGCTTTAGGGGTTCAGGGTTTAGGGGTTTAGGGTTTAGGGGTTTAGGGTTTAGGGGTTTAGGGTTTAGAGCGCCTGCCCTTAACCCTTAACCTCCTGAAATCTGGTTGGACTGTACGAAGACCCTGTCGGGCTCCAATCCGCACATCGCTTCTCGTCACCGTATTTTTGGACATATCCCTTGGGGAGAGTAGATCCCCTTGTCGGTGTGCTACAAGTACACATTAGGATGAAAGACTATCTGTTTTGGTGTGGCTTGTCTTTTTTACATCCCTAGGGGCTTGGCTCTGCTTCCGCAGACATCCACCATCTCGCTGGAAGAGCGTGCCGTTCACAAGTTGCTAGGAGTTCGTCGTAGGATTTTATTTTCCGGACCGATGGGTGCGCCTGGTCGGGGCTTGGAATGGGTATGAGGGGTCGCTGACCCTCTGTGAGTAAGTAGTTGTGCGGGTCGTGTTGCAGAAGTATGTGTCGGACCCCCATGCCGCGAACTACATCCGATGTTGTTTTGTTACCTCGATGCAGGAATCCGGAATATTCTACATTCCACGCCTCCTGAACCGTAACTCTGATCCCTAAGCCCTAAACAAACCCCTAAACCCCAACCCCTAAACTGAACCTCAGGGTTTCATGAGCTCAATGGAGCGAAAGCGTGCAGCCAGAATCATCTTGGCACCCATACCGCGAGCCATGCGTAGATACTGTCCATACCCATAGGCCCCATAGTAGTTCCTCTTTGGGATTACCAAAAAGGGATTCTAAATATGAACCCCAAAAAGGCACTACTTTGGGGACTATGGGTAAATGTACGCACATGTACGGACCTTCAGGGTCAAAGTGCTTTAAAGTTATATGTATTGCCTTGTCTGGCGCAGGTTGATGCTGTGTTAAAGCGCATGGACCCTTAAGGTCATAAGCTTATAAACGGAATAACTTCGGCACAGTGACAGTCGCAGCGGTGTGCAGTAGGACATTCATTGTGGAACCTAAGCCTTACAGTCGGCCCGTCAAATTCCCACGCTTGGTTTCGGAGAAAAAGTGCGGCGCACAGTTCTCTCCGGCTCCAGATATCTCCGAGATCTCTGCGGATGCACCAGCTCGTTTTTGTTCACAAGGGTTTGTATTTGTACCATCAGCCTCATCTCAATCACCACCGCCTCCGCCACCAACGACAACAACTATCAACCAACAACCAACCAGCAACCACCAACAACCAGCAAACAACAGCCAGTAACCAACAACCAACAAGCAACTGTCAACAGTAAAAAACCAGTAAGCAACAGACAACAGCCGATAAACAAGCACCAGCCGACAACCAACGCCTAGCAAACAGCAAGCATCAACTAACAGCCAACAACGAGAATGTAAATCTGGATCTGACCATGGTTCTTTCGTAATATATATATATATATAATATCTATACTGTGTATATGTGTTTGTATGTTGGGTAAAGGACGTACACCTCTTCGAAGAAGGCCTTTAACTGTGGAGTTTTTTTCTTTTGTGCCTGCCTGGAGGCTTGCCGTTGCAGGTTCTAGTTTTACCATTAGATGTGCCAGGGGTCATGGGGTTAGGGCGTTTGGGGGGGTAAGGGAAGCCCTATACGCCGTAAGCGTATAAAACCTGGCATTGCAGAAACTTCCGCCCAAAGATAGCCAGAATTGTAGTACACCCTAAACCCTAAACCCCTTATAAACCCTAAACCCCTAAACCCTAAACCGTCTTGGCATTGCCA
>BGNK01001481.1:15644-63144 GCA_003297005.1 Symbiodinium sp. clade A Y106 | reverse complement strand
CTGGCAGGGTTTCGTTTGGGGATTCGGCTGTCGAGCATGTTGCGCAGTCATATTTCCCCATGTTGTCTTACTTCAGGCCCGAGACTATGCCCTTACACCAGAAAATCCCCAAGCCTGCATGTCCCATTGTGAGCTATCGTGCCCGGTGACATCACCAGGGCAGCATGTAGGTCCACTTAGGTTTGCTGCTTTACATGGGGCATCCGGTATGGGCTGGCAGTCTTGCCATACATGATCCATGCACTGTTTGCAACACAGCCTGAAGCGTTAACGCTCAAGCAGGCGAAGCCAATCCGTTCCAATCAAGGCACCTGAAAGCAACTCAATAATTCTTACTTGTGCCTGGCTAGTCCTCGCTCACTTGAGGCATACCATGGCCACCACAGTCTTATTCTGCCCTTTGTAGGTGCCCATGGCGTGCTTCGCCTCAGCCTCTCTCTAGTGGTTTTGTTTGAGGACCAAGCGAGAGAGCGCTTGCAAAATCTTTGTCTTTTGAGTTCTATCGAAGGAAGGACCACCTGTTTTCAGTATGCATGGTAGCTATCCTTCGTATTGACGGCTTTCATGTCGTCACGTATAGAAGACCTCCATTCCATGCATGCCTACGGTCCCACAGACAGTTGATCGCACCTCGCAATCCCCAATTCAGTCCTCGCGACCTGGGTTTCCATCGCAGTCGCGGCATTAACTGTCTGGTTCTTAGTAGGGAATGGGCGAATGGATTATGGGGACTATTATTGGGGACTATATTGGGACTACTATAGGGATCCATTCCCCCATTCCCTACTAAGCACCAAGCAGTTAATCTTGGTTTCAGGAGTATCTAGCGGCTCCTTTGGTCCTTAAGTCCGTTCGCCACGTTGAAGGACCCCGCGGCAAGCATAAAGCTACAAAAAGCTCGCGCGGCCTGACCCGGCAAGCATAAAGCTACAAAAAGCTGCGCGGCCTGCCTGTCAGGATGTAATATGGGGCCTAAATAATTACCAATACTAGGGTTCCATAATATATGTATATACCCCAAAATCCTATTCTAACTATTAAGGCCCCTGCATAATGTGCGACGCATGCATCTTGAGGCTTCAGCCTTGTTCTGGAAGCGTGTCGCCTGTGCAAGTGTCCATGGCTCTGGGTGTCCTGTTTAGGTAGTATCATTAGGGAGACCCCTTAAAGGGTACCCCTTCTGAACCCTACTTCTGGCTCTCTTAAAAGGGACCTTATTGAGAGGGTCTATATCCCCAAGGGTCCCCCTAATCCNTATCATTAGGGAGACCCCTTAAAGGGTACCCCTTCTGAACCCTACTTCTGGCTCTCTTAAAAGGGACCTTATTGAGAGGGTCTATATCCCCAAGGGTCCCCCTAATCCTAACTCCCACTGTTCATGTTTCAGTATGGAGGGCTTGGATTTATGCAGCTGCTGCTCTTCTTGTTAGTGGTGATGGTGGTGCCGACAATGAAGTTCGTTGTGGTTGCAGTGCTGGTAGTATCATTGTCATCCTTGCCAGCAAAGGCACAACATAAGTGACCTCCCAACACTTCGAATGTAGGCGCCTTAATTTTTACCAATACTATTTTGGGGGGTTCCTTGTTAGAACTATAGTATAATGGGGCCCAAAACGCTATTCTAATGATTAAGGCCCGTATAGTAGGATCCCCGAGCATCCCTTCAATTTTTTTGGGTCGAGCTTTCTGGGACTCAACCCTAAACCCTAAACCCTACTATACCCTAAACCCTAAACCCTCCCTAAACCCTACTAAACCCTAAACCCTACTAAACCCTAAACCCTACTAAACCCTACTAAACCCTACTAAACCCTAAACCCTAAGGTGAACAAGGCGGCTCTTGGGTGTGTCTGTTATGCCCCTTAACGGCTCATATACCCCTCAAGCTCTAAACCCTCAATGCCCTAAGCCCCAGACCCCTAAAGTCCTAAACACCTATATAACCCTAAAAGCCACCGAGCAGCCCTTCGCTTAAAAAACAAAATCACAGATCCCAGCACCCTGACCTCCAGACCCTAAATCACTAAAGCCCTTAAAAGCTCTAAACCCTAACCCCAAAACCCTAAACCCTCATCCCTAAACCCCAAACCCCTAAACCCTAATCCCTAAACCCCCAAACCCCCAAACCCGAACCCCTAAACCCTAAACCCCCAACCCGAAACCCCAAAACCCTGAAGCCTTAATCGGCTTGCGGGAGGCTTCCCTGCCCTCCTTCGGTGATCTTTGTAGCAGCTGGCCTTTGAGGCTTGGGCCATTAAGGGTCTTGGGCCATTAAGGCTCTTGGGCGAATAGGCTCTATCGCATTTTTTTGGATTAGTACTTTGTATAAGTGTTCTTGCCTTGTTTAGTGTGCAAGTTTGTCAATTTATGTCTGCTGTCAAGGGATTGGGTCTGCCTTGGTCCTGCAGAATGTGTGTGTGTGTGGGTTTAGGGTTTAGGGTTTAGGGTTTATAGGGTTATGCCCCACCATGAAGTAAGTTGAAAGAGGTAGGTTCCGCGGCTCCAGGTAGGGCTGGTGGGTACGTGCTTGGGGCTGAGGGTGCTTGAGGAATAAAGGCTCAAGCGTTCGCTGTAGGCGGCAGATTTTGCCGGGGAAATCATAGGGCCAATATCGTATAGGCAGCAAATTAGTAGGGGTTCTAAACCCTAAACCCCAAAATCTTTTCGGCGCCCAATATGTGGACGTACTGTTTTGTTTACGATCCTTGCGGCTGCCAGGGGGCGGGGGGCGATTTCGCTATTCCGGTTTGCGGTTCAGAAACGCTACAACAGCACAAACCTAAAGAAAGCCGCGGAATCAACTCGAAATACAATATCATATGGGCTTTTGTCTGTTGGGGTGGAGGTGTGCGAGGTGTGTTTCCGACGGAACTTCAGGGCATCATCGAATCTGACTGGCTTCGAGCATCCAGTTCGTTGTGGTTTCTCGGGTGTAGGGTAGAGGTGGCCACTGTTTGTGCATGGCAGACCAGTTGCAGTAGTTGGGGTTCTATTCTATGTATGTTGGGCCTTAACATCCGAGCCAGGAGTGAACTTATCGCTGGATGTTGCATGGTGGAGCACAGTTGTTACCAGTATCGTTTCCTTAAGCTGTCCGTGTGTAGTGCATGGTCGGTGCCCGTGGAGTGCAGCCAACCGCACCCCAACATATAGTCCGTGAAGCAGTAGTGTGACTCTAGACCAAGCCACAGGCCCACCCTTAGCCGAACTCCCCTTCTAGCCAAAACCAGCAATGTGCATTATTATCCTCTCGTGAGCTTCTGATGTGCCCGTTGCAGAGCAGACCTGAGCCCTGTACAATATTGTTGCTTTTTGCAGGCTCGTTTCGAGTTTCCTCGCAAGCACAACAAACATGCCGGAACCCGACAATGAGGAAACCCCTTGCAGGAACAATCGCCTGCATACAATAGCGTAGGGACCTCAATAATTGGAATAGGGTTTTTGAGAATGTTGTGCTATAACTATACTAAGGCTTACTAAGGCACCCCCCCCCAAAAAAAAAAAAGAAGTACTGGTAACCATTTGGGCTCATACATTAGACACACACCGAAGATGTTTGGAGTACAAAGCTTGGCAAAGGGGGCTTGGCACGTCTCTGTTGGACTTGTGCATGTAGGCTTTTGAATGGTAGAGATCTGCCTATGTTCCATATGTGCACATATATATATGTACATTTACATATAGTTGTACATGTGAACACATGACTACATGCATATTCTCTTATGTATATATTTACCAATTTCTTTTTTCTTAGAATTTACTAAGTATCTATACATGTGTATATATATATATATATATATCTGTGTATATGTATGCATATTGGGCTTTCGTGTGTAGAGATAGACGGGCAGATCGAATAATAGACCGATAGATAGATGGATGCGTAGATAGGTCGATAGACAGACAGACAGACAGACAGACACTCAGACACACTGCGAGCCGGCAGGCGGAGGGACGAACAGAGAGAGAGAGAGAGAGAGCGAGGACGAGAGAGATAGATAGATAGATCGATAGATAGATAGTAATGTGATGTGTGTGTGTGCATGTGCTCCTATGGTGTTGGATGTCGTTGTTCCAGGTATTTGCATTTACAGCCGTGCTTGATCTTACGTTTTTGTACATGCATGGGTGTATGCAGAGGGGACCGATGAACAGACGGATACAGCTAGCAATGCAGCTGAAGCTGATCGCCAGCACTGCTACCACTCACTAAGGCTTAGTCTCTACAGTAGAAGCCCAAAAGTTGGAAAACCCAATAGCCTCAATCCTTAAGAGTACTGTATAGGGAATCCCAGCACTATTTGGCCTTAATCCGTTTTCCAACTTTATGGGGTGTATTGGAAAGTATTCCCAGAATGGAAGACCGGATCCCAAAGCCGGAACCCTTACGGCCACTGCCCGAGACAGTGACTCCGCAGGAAGGCTGCTGTCAACAGGGAGGCCAAAGAGTCAGAGACAGTTCTGTGATGTCTTGACACAGTTGTTTTGCTGCTTCTGTCGCGTTCGATTTCACTGCTTTGATTTGCGTTCGTATCACTGGTGCCACTAGTATCTGTCTAGTGTGACTAGCAGAATGATACGGAGGTTCGGGTGATACTCGTCGTGACTATATGGACATGTGTTCATCTGTCATCGGTGAGGGCTGCTAAGCCGCATACTGTTCTAGGGGAGGAGATAAGTTGCAAGTGAACAATGCTTAGGGCTTGACTGAGTTGTGACCATACCCTAAACCCTACACCCAGTCAATTCGGAGCAATCCACTCCTCCGAGTCGTCCCTGGCATCAAAGAACTCCCATTTCTAAGCCCTAAAACTTACGCAAACCCCGAAACCCTAAAGCTTAAGCCGTAAACCCTGCTACTCTAGGGGCCTTAATAATTGCCAATACTATTTTGGTGGTTCCTTAGTAGATAATTATAGCCTTTATTCTAATTATTAAGGCCCCTACATTATTAATATGGTCAGGCTCCCACAGTACCCTAAACCCTAAACCCTAAGCCCTAAAGCTTAAGCTGTAAACCCTGGTATGCAAACAGGCTTTGCTCTTCGTGGGCGCCGGCAGCCGCCGTAAGGGTGAGGCCCGATGCATCAGATAGTCTAAAACGCCTGTGCACGTGCTTCCTAGACGCTTTTGGGGGTTTTAGGGTGTAGGTGCAGGGTCATGGGTTAAGGGTTGTGAGTTAAGGGTTTGAGGTTCTAGGGTTTGGGGGTTGGCGGTTTTGGGGTTCGGGGCTGTGTTTTAGGTGTTCATAGGGAAGACTGCAGGGGGAAGGGTTTGGCATGACGGGGAGACAGCAAATCTGCATTCCAAGCCGTGCACTACGGTCACTGCAGCCTCTACAACGATCTGGGCCCTCCAGCAGTACGCACGTACCATCTTTTACTTACTCTTTTCAAAAGAACAGTGGTACAACAGAAGTACGGGGTCTAGACCTGGATATGCCGCCGGACAGTCAAGTGCGGATATTGCCCAAGAGCGCTAACCCCTCCGGAGACGATAAAGGCGTGACGGAGCTGCTTCAGCAGACTGCCTGGTGGTTCAGGAGCAAAAAGAAATATCACGCGATGAAACCATTACACAACCCCGTGCTACAACAAGCCTTTCAACATCCTTTCAACTCCCTGCGAGATCCCGATGAAACCCACAAGAAGACCATCAACTTCCTGTACTTCTTCTTGTTGCAACTCTCGACTCCCACCCCCGACATCTTCCCATGATCCGCATCGCGCAGGACTCTAAACCCGAACCCCTAAATCCTAAGCCCTTAATAAACCCTAACCCTTAGCCCTAATCTCTAAGCCTAATCCAAGAACTCGTAACCTTTAACGGAACCCCTAACCGAAGCCCTTAAAAGAACCCTTCAAGTAATGCTTGCCGCAGCCCGTACAGGAACCCATTAAAGGAGCCTTCATCCCTAACCGTGAATCGTAAACACTAATACCTAGGCCCTAATCCCCAAACACTGAACCCTATCCTAATAAGCCCTAAACCTTTAAACCCCGAACCCTAATCCCTATCCTTCTAATCCTACTAAACCCTAAGCCCCGAATAACCTTTAAATGAGCCCCTAAACCCGAATTCCATTAAAGGAGCCCTGAAAACCCTGAACCCTCCAAACTTACGATAAACCCTAAACCCTTTAAAGGAACCCCAACCCTTAAATTAAAGGAACCCTTTAAAGGATTTTTAAATGAACCCCGAATCGTCTCAGGAGCAGCTGCTTCAAATGTTTAGCGACCTCGAAGTTTGGAGGCTCGAGAGCCTTTGTTTTGCTGAAAGGTGTGGTAGGTGGCTTTAGGGTTCCTTTGAGGGTTCTATACGGGATCTAGAAGGCCGTGGGGTTTCGGATTCCGGGTTTAGGGTCTTGGGGTTGGAGCTTTTGGAGATCTTCGGGGATTACGTGTCAGGGTGGAGAGTTTAGAGGCTCTCCTTGCGGAGGTTTAGGGTGCCACCCAGAGTGTGGAAGCCCAGCTGTTTTCGGCCCTACAAGCGGACACTCATGGGGGGTAGTTGTCAAAATTATGGTCCCTTTTGGGGTACCCTAAATATTAGGTGCCGTATTATATCAAGGACCCAAAAAGGGGCCATAACTTTGACAACCACCCATGGGTGGCCTGCTTGAATAGGATGTTCAGACCTCCTGATTTGGTACATAGAGCTGGTGCACGCTTTCTGTTCTTTTTTGATAGTGCTTGCCGATTATCTCATATGAGCTTCTTCCCAGGGGCGATGGAGCTTAGACTCAATATCATGCGCTTTCAGCCGTTGGCCTTGGGGGTACCGGTGTTGTTGTTTTATCCGAATAAGCCTCAACCATATACAAAGCGTGCCCCCATTTTAATGTGATTCCTCGGGGCCAAGTACTTGATGCGATCGATGTTGGCCATTTCAGTTTATGCTTGCGGAGCGCTTCATATTGGTAGTATAGGTAACATCAGTACAGTTCCTCGACCATGAGGGCGCCAAGTTTTTCATACGTTTATCAAACCATATAGCCCGCTTAGAAGGCGCCTGGTATGGCGAAGGAACCCTAAGCAGTGGTACTAAACGGGCGGGCTTCTTAATTATGGATTGGACGGCCGTAGAATGCCTGACCCCAGCTTCCAGACCAGAAGCTGACAAGCGCAGAGACTGAATCCCGAAACCTCACCACTCTGACTGGGATTTACCCAGAGATCCCATACCCCTTAATTAAGGAATATATACCTTAAATTATGATAGGATCCCGAATATGATTGAAGGTATAATCCTTAATTAAGGGATCGACACGCTGATTCAGCAGGCTTATTCCTAAAGCACAAATATATAACCCAAATAACAAATCCCTAGGGTTTCAAAATAGTAGGTTACTGGGGTAGCTTCAGGGAAATGACACGTAGCTCCAAGCGCAGGTTGCCACAGAAGGCGCTCTTGAACCCTTGGGTTCCTGGGCAGGCCCTGCATGGTCTCAATTTTGTTTGCTCTAGCAGTTTGCGTTTTTTCTGTGAAGACTGTGCTGTTGCGTAAAGGTATTATCTAAGGTGCGGGGTTATAATTAAGGGGTGCAACGAGGGTTGAGGCTTTCGACATAGTCGGCAGTGAGGTTGACATTTCACAGGCTTGTGGTATTCTTTGGCTCTTCGGCCTATGTTTGCGGGTTTTTGCCCGACTTCACACGCACGCATACACATGCGCAGACAGCCGCGTGCACGTGCAAATCATGATAGGTATGGATGTCCGGCTGAGTCTTGCTTTGAAGGGCGTAATCGGGAGAGCAATGCATCTAGGCCGGACTATATAGTTATACTTCGTGGATTAAGGAGAGTTGTTCATACACTCCTACCAAAAAATTGTTGAAGCAATGCTGCGGAGCAAATATGTTGGATCAAGTTGGCAAGAGTGTCGCGGATTGAGCTGTCTCGAGATAATAGGCAAGAGGCTCCGTGCACCATGGTTTGGGGTTGTCGTTCCTTCATGATATCTGTTGCTCGGCCGGAAGCTGCAAGGGGCTGCGGCACCCTAAACCCTAAGCCCTAAATCCTAAGCCCTAAACCCCAAGCCCTAACAACTGCGCCCCTAAGCCCCCAAGCCCTAAGCCCTGAACCCTAAGATTTCTACTAGGTCTTTCGAGCCGGGACAGCTTCGGAAACAGGCCTTCAACAAAAAACAAGATCAGCCCTGAGCCCCGAAGCCCTAGATATTATTAATTATAGTAGTATATCATAGTCTTTTCGGGTTTAGGGTTTAGGGTTTTATAGTATGATGTTCTAATACTAAGTAGTAGACTATGTTATGACTATGATAGTACATTCTAGCAGGGTGCTATACTAAACCCTGAGCCGTTGAGCCGGCTACAGATTCCAAGCTCAGAGTTTTCCTGAGGGTGTAGGGCTTTGGGGATTCAGGGGTTTGAGAGTTTAGGGGTTTAGGGGTTTAGGTCTTTGGGGTTTATGGGGTTTAGGGTTTAGGGTGTCCCAACCGCAGCCCTCAATCAAGCTCTGGTTTCTATTTCAGGCAGTACATTTCAGGACAGAAGATCCATGAAGCTGCAACACTGCCAAGCCCTAACTCCGTGTGTGCAAGCAGTATATATATATACACATACATACACATACGCACATAGAATATGTGTGTATGTATATGTAGATGTATATGTATATAGATATAGATATATCTAATATGCACATGTGCACGTGTCTCTTTGTCTGTCTTGTCAGTATCCTCGGTATCTTCATCACATGTAGTTAATGACTATTGTTACCATGTCTTCTTCTTGTTACTTGTTCTCGTATCTAATGATGTACGTAGTGTTGTTTACTCTTTAGCTTATCTTTGTACAAGAAGGTATTAATGCTGAGGGCTTAGAGCTGAGTGTGCAGTTTCATTTCAATTCTAGAGGCTTCTGCTTGTATCGCAGGGTTCCCCTTCAAGGGTACTACAGGCTGAAGGATTCTACACTGGGCTTCTGCTTCAGTGCTCCTTTACAGCGAGCGAACCTCAGAGCCTTGGAAAGGTCTTGGTGGCGCACGTCACGGCCCACTGCAAAGAGCTTGAGGCGCATGCGCTTTTTTGCTTGACAGTGAGATTCCTAGGCGATGCTTCGGTTTGGTAACAGCACTGCACGACTAGACAGTGCCGCAGCTTTAGGGTTAAGGGCTCAGACTAGCTAAGATTACTAACCGGCATGACACCAGAACCCTCGAGAGAACTGATGTGTTACCAGGAGAGGCAAGAACCCTGTTCCGGCCTAAGCGCCTGACATAATAGTCGTAGAAGGAGGCTAATTACATTCAACCGTTGGACGGTTGAGGGGCCATGGAACGTCCAGAAATGATGAACCCGGTACCTGCAAGCCGAAACTTCGTCACGAAGCATGAACCCTTGCCTTTAGCTTTATAATCTCTCCTTCAGATTTCACAGCTCATGTTTCCATGCACACTAGAAACAGCTGAGGTATCAGGCTTCGTGATATCGAAGGCATGCAAAACTGGTATCGGGGTTTACGATTGAGTGCAGGGCCTCTAGGTTTATAGTTTATAGGTTCTAGATTCTAGATGCACACAAAGTTGCTCTTGAAGTTCTGAGATGTTCCGAGCGTGTTTAGCAGCAAGTGCTTCAAACCCTAAACCCTAAAGCCCTTTCCAACTGGAGTACTTTGGTAGAGTCTTCTTACGAGTTGACGAGTTGCGATAGTGGAACAAGGTTTGACCCTGAACCCGCTAATGCTTGGGATCGGATCAAAGTGTAGAACCATCCTGAGGTAGCTGATTCGAGGACGAAGGACGAATCTCTTCACAGACTTCAAGAGTCCAGGCTTCGTATGTGTTGAACCTTACCATTACCTGGGGATCCCCAAACCTACCGTTTTAAGGGTTATACCCTCTAATTAAGGGGTCATAACCTACTATTTTGTAGGGTTTGGGGATACAGGTGAGCGTTCATGCCTTTCACTTCGCCAAAATCATGACCAGCCTGCCAGGCACAACTCTTACATCCTAGGCTTGATGAGAGCTGCGAGCATGCAGACTCTGGTCATGACCCTTAACCCGATTGTATGAGGTCTTTCAGTTCCTTCATCACTATGCTACAATTTCTTTCAAGCCCATCTCAGACCCTAAGCCTTAAGCCCAAAACCGCATCTACAGGATCGTCAGCTGAGCCTGGTGGATGAGGCACGCGAAAACTTGGAGGACGACCACTGCTATGTCTGCTTTGCCACTGTTCCGTTTTGGGTGTAACTGTTCCGTTTAGACTGTCCTACGGTTGTTTTCACTTGAAGGTGTCGGCTTATTATGTGGTTCGGCAGAGTATCTCAGCTGTCACCCATCAGACAGTACGATGTATAGTGCAGGTAAGCTGTCGATCCCTCAGCTTTGCAGAGTCAGAAACCTTCACCTCTGTGATCCGGGGTATCTCAGACTTGGGTGATGTACCTCATTCAGGGGTCCTTAGAATCTGAAACTCAGGAACTGATAATTTGAGTCTAGATTGACTCCTAAGACCTTTCTGCGGCTGAAGCTTCGCAAGTATAGTGTGATTTCGGGTTTGGCGCGTGCCGAACGAAAGCACGCATAGTGAGCGTGCATTACCCTGCAGCCGTACCCAGCCCAAGACTACCGACTTCCAACTCTCACGGTGTTCAGACAGTATGTATAGTTACATCTGAAAAGGCATCTCATGCATGACCATCATGTTAATGGAGCAGCGTTCAAAACCCTTCCTGTGGAGGTTTATACAAATGTTACGCCTCGTCTGGTCCGCGTTAGCTGCTGTTTGGTGCGTGGCAGTGTGCGTCAGTGAAATTAGAAGCTCGCTGCTAGAGTGGTCTGGAAGTGGTTGTCAGTATATATTGAACCTGTGATGAAGGAGATCAACCGCTTGAACACCGTCGTGGCGCAGCTGAAATCCAGGCTGGCATCTGGAATCTCCGGTTTGGACTAAAGGTGAGAAAGGGCAGCTTCAACATCTATCGTGGCACCGCACAGCATTTTCCCATGTTCTCGCTGTCTGGGTAAGGGCAATTCCTGCCACGACGAGTTGAAGTTTGGCTACCGGATCTACACGTCACGGCTGATGCACGTTTATGGTAGTTTCTTTTTCTGCTTGAGGGCAGTAAGGCTTGCTTGGCTTCCTGCGGTCCTACACTACTACTCCGCGCATTCCGAAGCCACCACCCTCCTTCGACGCAGCCATAAGCTCGAAACAAACCCATCGTTCTTCTTGCAGGGTTTCCAACGCAGCGCAACAGATGTTCTACTCCTCGAATGTCATAATGTGGGCAGTTGCAGGAGTAGCAACCGATGCAAAGCGCGTGAGCTGAAAAAACCGTAATCCCCGTATAAACTAGACCCCGCAACTCCACGAAGCCTGAGCTTTGAGCGCCATCGATTGCTCAGCACCTTGAGCATGCCCTTTAATCCGACACCCGCTTGAGGCTTTGGGTTCCTTAGATGATGATATTGGGGCCTAAATACTTGCCAATACTATTGTGGGGAGGGGGGGGGGGGGGCTTTGTCATATTTTTGATTAATGGGGCCCAAAACCTTTTTTTTAAAGGTCAACACCTGCAATAAAAANGGGCGTGGCCTGTTGGCCGACGCGCGTGTGTGTTTTCTGGTGTTGTGGTAGTTGATTTGGGGCTAATGGTGTTTCTTGAGGAGATGGGGGGGGGGGGGGGGGGGTCCTTGCTATAATTATAGTATAATGGGCCCCAAAACCCTATTCTAAAAGCTAAGGCCCGTATAGTAACCCGCCCCATGTTTGTGCCATCCAACCATCGTGAATCGACAGGCTGGAAGCCACTGACATGAGGCTCGCTGTTTGTTGGATTCCAGTGTGTTAGTATGCTTATTGCCCTAAATCTGTAAGGTTACGGCTTTCCGTAAAAATGCTGGAATGCTATGTGGAGTGGTTCGGGGTTTCTGTCGTGATAAGGAGTGGTGTCACTGGCAAGGATTTGTTACTAGGTCTGGAGAGGATCAAAAAAGCCGGGAGATAGCCAGAGCTTTGATCAAGGAATGCTGTCCTGACCATACTAATACTATTGTCTCCGATACTCATGACAACAAATCACTAGCACGACGGATCGGTCGTGTTTCACTCGTAGTGGTCAACAATTGGTCATATATCAGGCCTGCTACGGCGCTACCGGCCGGGAGTTTGCGGAGTTGGCTTCGGGAGTCGATGTACTTTGTTTCGTGCCTGGCCTCGCCCAGCAGAAGTCAAGCATGGATAGGCCCTGACAAAGCAGGGAAGCAAGCTTCTGTTCATCTTCCTATACCCTAAACCCTAAACAACTAAACCCCTAAACCCCTAAACCCCTTAAACCCTAAACCCTGAAATTACACGCGGCACTCTCTCGGGCCGGCAATTGTCAAGGTGAATCGTGGTGGCCGTTTGTTGACGACTTGGACTTGCAGAAATGTCATCGTCTTGGTAGTTCTAAAAGGCTTCTTGTCTTCATGCGCGCAGCAAGTTGTACCCCAAGCCTCACTCCCATTCGATATGCCTCTGTTACTGTTTCATGATCGGACGTGTTGCAGGGAAGTTCTGCAGCCTCTTCCTTGAAACTGCTGATTGAAGCGCAATGCGTGTAGCGCAATGGCCCGGCAATCAACCTCGTTGCTCCTTCCGTCCATAATCACCACCCTGCAGCCGCTGTAGAATTGTCGTGGTCGTCGTGGTGCCTTGTCACCGTTATCTACTTTGCCATGGTATGACCGGAGCATATATATGTGTATATAATATATATATATATATATATATATATATATATATATAGTTATACATATACATCATGGGACTGTTTGTATCATTTTTGTCTTCTGGGCCTCCACTTTCCCTTTTGGGAGTCTAAGGTTCCTTACCAGACTGTCCAACCCAAAAAAGGTGGCACTTTGTATTCCCACCTATAGTCTCCATTGTAGTTCCTTTTTTGGGTTAACCAGTTTTATGTTTAGGATCCTATAATAGAGATTTTGGTTAACCAAAAAAGGAACTACAATGGAGACTATAGGTATAGTTCACTAGAACCCCCTCCCCCCCCCAAACCCTAAACCCTAAACCCCTAAACCCTAAACCCTAANTGCACAGCAAAGAAACGACATGCATTGAAGGTCTCGATTTATTTGGTTTCGTCCTAAACCCTGAACCCTGCTAAACCCTAAACCCTAAACCCCTAAACCCTAAACCCTAAACGCTAAACCCTAAACCCTAAACCCTACTCCGACGAGTGCTTCAGATCGACGCAATGCATGCAGAAGCAAGCGGCCGGAGACCAAGGGGCCATGAAACGTGCCTGCAGGCGTTGCAACTTCTTTCGGATTTCGGGCTTTCCAAGCGTATGCGGGGTTTAGGGTTTAGGGCTTTACGGTTCTGATTTGATGCGGCTTTGGGTTCGGAATTAGTTTCGAGACCATGCCGGAAGTAGCTGAGGGATGTCGGGTTGAGCGGTGCTCATGGTGTAGGTGTATGGTACTTTGGATTCAGAATGTACAGTTCAGGGCCGATGGTTTGCGTTGGGTGCAGGGCTTCACTACAACTGCCCAGCTCTTGGCAGAAACAGCGGCTGGACGCATCCGACAGAAGCAATTGTAGCCTCTACCTCGAATATGCTTTGCGTCTGAGCAAAACATTGAGCTGATGAACACACAAGCCAAAAAAAACACAAAACCCTTGAGTGTTTTGACCGCCCCATTTGGCTTCGCGCCTCAATGCTGCTTAGCGTTTAGACTGTCGGACGTGGGGATTTGGGGTTTAGGGTTTAGGGACTGTGTGACTACAGTGCACGATGAACCGAGACAAAGCAGCCGCTGCTCTACCTTTCAATAGTCGTCATGTAAGTACTTCAAGAAGCAAAACAGAATAAAACGGTGGAGTATGCTAAACACATGTATGTTTAGAAACTATACTCGCATCTGTTTATACACTGAAGAAGCTATTTGCATATACATGCGCATGCAATCCAGAGAAGAGCTTTGGTCTAGTTGCTGTTTTTTTGCGATTGGCGTGTGGGGTTCAGGACTTGGGGTTTAGGGTGTAGAGTTCGGATTTGGGCTTCACGGCTCTCAAGCCTCTGCATCTGCGTCGCGGAGGTTTTCCTTAGGGGGCTTGGGGTTGAAGGAAACCCAATCAGGCCTCAACCCCCAAATCCAGACTGCAGCAACTATAGCCCTATATAATGAATAGATACCTCAAGCACAAAACCTAATATAGAGCGCTAAAGGATGACTCATATTGTTCCTGAGGGCTCCTTGTTGTTAGAAATGACAGTACATACAGTATAACATACACCGCCATGCCTTGTTCTGACTGTGAGTGAAGGCCCCTATGTTCATGCCTGGGCTTGTTCAGTGGTGCTGCTATGAAATGTAGGAACATGGTCAAGAAACGCTGGTCCCATTTCACCAAAACATTCAGATCCATGCAACAAGACCCGAAAAAACACGTAAGGTTCCTTAGTTTTGCACCTATGTTACCACGACCCCATGAGCATTTCTTGGCCCAGTGAAGGCAGCAAAGGAGCAGAGCAAAGCAGACAGAAAGATGCTTTACCGGATGTGCGTCTTCGTTGAATAGTCCTCGATGGCTCAGTCTGTGGCGTTAAGGATTCAACAACTTCCAAACATCCGACGAAACCCCAAACTTAAGATCTAAACCCTCCAACCCGAAAGTTTAAACCCCAAACCCTAAACGTTCGCTTTGGGCACTCTTCGTGAGCGGAGATAGACGTGTGGGGCGACATGATGCCATTTGCCAGCTGCCACTTCGGACCACCTGCTCCTGTTCAGGACCCACCTGGGATCCGGGTCTCCATCTAGTATCTATCTGTCCATCCACCTCTACCGCGCCAGCAACCTATCTCATCCATAAACCAACAGTTAACCAACAAAGGAATGAATGAATGCGCCTCATTCCAGCACTCACCCACTCACTCACTCACTCACTCGCTCCCTCACTGCTTATTTGCTTGTTGGCTTGCGTGCTTTTGTTTTCTTCTTTTGTTTGACTGAATGTTAGCGTTTCGGAGTTTGTCTGTTTGTGCCTGTGTCCGTTTGCACGATTGTTCGTTCGCTGGTGTGTGTGTGTGTGTGTTCGTGTGCATGCTTGCCTGTGTGCTTGTGTGTTCGGTGTGTTGGTGGATTGTGTTTTTGTTGTTGTTTGGGTTCGCTCCTTTGGATGATTGGTTGGTTGGTCGGTTGGTTGCTTGACTGTTTGCACTTGTTGTTCGTTCCTTTGTTTGTTCGTTGGTTTGCATGTTTGTGTGTGTGTGTGTTTGTTTGTTTGTTTTGCTTGTTTGTTTTTTGTATTTGTTTGTTTGTTAGCTCGTGTCTTGTGACTTGTGTGTTCGGTAGTGTTGTTGTCGCTGCTGTTGTTGCTGTTGTCGTTGTTGTTGTTGTTGTCATTGCTGCTGTTGCTGTTGCTGTAGCTGTTGCTGTTGCTGCTGCTGCTGCTGCTTACAGGTTGGTGTGTGTGCGTGTGTTGTTTATGACGTGTTGCTTCATTGGATGTATGTTGTTGTGGTTGTTAGTCGTTTTGTTTGTTTGTTTGTTTGTGTTGTTTTGTTTGCTTGCTTGCTTGTCTGTTTGTCTGTTTCTTTCCTTTGCCGAACTGCCTGTGAACCTCATCCACACAGCTAGGATTCGACCGCTCATCAACATTCATAAGTTCAGGCAAGACGGAAGGTATCGACAACCTCGTTTCCGTATGCCAGCGCCCTGTGTCTTTGATGTGCCTCTTGCAGCATATGATTTCGCAGAAGATTTGAGAACTTTCCTAGCTGCTTTGACTTGGTTCCGTAAGCGAGCTGTAGCATTGCTGCCGGGTGATGTGGTCTTGAACGCACGCTCCCTTTACATCATCGGGTACAGCCGCCCCACCAAAGTAGTTTCGCATCGCGCAAAGCATAGTTGCCCAGTGGATCCCAGGGTCACACTGCGGAGAGATCTTTATGCAACTCCCCGTCAGTTGTCAATCTGAAAATTGAACAGTTGTTTCACTGCTAGCTTCGTGTAGCCCTCAGCGGCTTCAATTTCGCATAATTAGTGTCTTTGTTTCGCGATGAGTGACGGGTCCACGCAATGCTGGGGCGCGTTCACAGCAGACATCTGCACAAGCGTCAAAGTTAAAGTCAAGCTGTTGGTTTGTTTGTATGTGTGTTTGTTGGTTGATTTGTGTTGTTTGATTGGTTGTGTGTTCGTTTCAATTTGCTTGGTTTGCTTGTGAGTGTTGCTTGGTTGGTTGTGTGTTTGTTTGTTTGCTTGTTTGTTTGTTTGATTGCTTCTGTGTTTGATTCCGTGTCTGTTTGTCAGAGTGTGTTGTTTCTGTTGTCTCATTAGGTCAGCTAGGTGGACATGTCCAAGAACACGCGGCTTCACAGACACGCACAGTACGACATGGACACATACCTGAGTATTTGTTAATACGGTAGGTATGCTTGTACATGCAAACACATGTGTATATATATATATATGCACAGCGTATGTATATATATATATGTATACAGAAGAGGAGGCTGTGGGGCCTGCGTTTTGGCAACCCACTATTTTCAGTGTTTTGTATGTTTCGAAGGGTTGTGCGTGGGTTTCTGTGTCAGTTGGTCGCTCGTTTGGTGCGCATGCGTGCATGTTTTTGTTTCCAACTACAACATCAGCTCTGGATTGTTTCAAACCNTCGAAGGGTTGTGCGTGGGTTTCTGTGTCAGTTGGTCGCTCGTTTGGTGCGCATGCGTGCATGTTTTTGTTTCCAACTACAACATCAGCTCTGGATTGTTTCAAACCCGGCGGTCTGTTCATAAACACAGGGTTTGTTCATAAACACTCATAAACACTGCGTTTCGGTATACCGTGCTTTCAGCGTTTTGAGTTTGTTGGTTTTGCTCGTTGTCTTTTATGTCTATTGTATGATACTTAAACTCCTGTCTTCTTGTCTTATACGTGCTCCTAGTTGTGTGTTTGTTCGTATTCATTTTTTCGGTTGTGATGTCGCGGGGAAGCGGTGGAGGGGGGGGGGGGGGGGGGGGGNCCCCCCCCCCCCCCCCCCCCCTCACCCCAGCAGCACCAGCACCGCGCCACTGACTCCAAACAAGTTCACAAACCTCACCTTACTGCAAATCTTGAACACTGACACACTGATACGTTAACTGGCCACATATCGGTTCGTGTGGCTTACACCAAGACCTTGCTTGATTGAGAAAACTGTGAAACCACTGTTATTTACGGTGTTTCTGCGTATGGCAGCCGGTTGTTTATAAACACCTGGCCTTGTTTATAAACAAAAGAATACAAAAGAGTTGTCCATAAACACAGGGTTTACTTCTGTGGAATATGCAGCATATATGCGTATGCCTGTCTTCCCGTGTAAACACAAGTGTTGTTACTACAAGCTCAGAGGTCCAATCTTTGCCACCTGAAAACCTTCGAGGACCAGAGGGATATGAAGGGATTGATTGTATATCAAGCCAAAAATATTTCTGATACAGATACTTGTGGACATGGAGGCCATGCAAGATCATGCAAAGGCCTGGACCACAAGGGTTCGTAGAGCTTTATCATTCCCCGCGCGAGGCTTCAGCGGCAGCGGTCCCATAAAACCAGATGTCCGGATTCAGAGTTCAGGTTGATCCAGATGCTCGCTATTTTGGATTGTAGATTGTGGGTATCCAAAGCGAAAGTACCTATAGCAGCCAGCAGGACATGAGCAGGCACAAACAGGGTTTGAGTCATCTTCGACAAGTAGCAGACTTGTTAACCACAGGCAGCTTTTCATTAGTCCTTGGCTCCGTGACAGTCACACATGCTAATACATATGGGTCTGTCAGTTTTCGCGGGGTTCCGTTTATGATCTTGGAGGAGTGTTGGCCTTGAGCGAAACATACCCCGAAACAAACCCTGAAACATACCCCGAAACATACCCCTGAAACATACCCCCGTGTTTTCCAAATCGTTTGGATGAGGTTAGCAGCGAGCGAAGGTCTAGAGTAGCTCAACACAGGTCAGGAAGGGTTTCCCGCAACATACCCCTAACATACCTGAAACATACCCAACATACTTGGATTTTCTCCAAGTGGCCCGTTGGCCTTTTCCGTTTCGAAGCGATACTAACCGCCTGACAAGTCGGGACCTTCCAGACCTGCAGCCCACAACCATGCCAGTACTACCACTGCAGCTACTGCTACTACTACTACTACTACCACTACTGCTACTACTACTACTACTACTGCGAGTAGTACTACTACTGCTAGTAGTACTACTACTGCTAGTACTACTACTACTACTACTACTACTACTACTACTGCTGCTCTTGCTGCTGCTTCTACTACTACTACTACTACTACTCCTACTCCTACTACTACTACTACTACTACTACTACTACTACTACTGCTATTACTAATAGCCTGCGCAAGACATTCCCCGAAACACACCTCGAAACATACCCCGAAACATACCCCGAAACATACCTGCGAAACATACCCCTTTCCCAACACTCCGGGAAGGGCTCCTCCTTTTCTGACGAACCCATATATTGAACTCACTCATACTTGTTGACATGCAATAACAAGTCTAAAGCACGGACCTAAATACTTATTTCGATTTCTGTGCACTTTGCCAAATAAGTACGCTAATTCATTTCCTCAGAGGTTGTCCAACAACCGAACACTGCATGCCAAAGCAGATGATGCGTTGGTTCTGGTGTTGGGTGGTTTGGCTTGATAGGATGTAGAGTCTTGCAGGGATAAGATATACGGCTCCGTGTCGGACGTGTCGAGTCTATGTGGCCTACCCCAAGACTTGGTTTGATAAAGTACAGAGTACACGGTATTTACGGTGTTTCCTGCCCGATAGTTGTTGTGGGAAGAACTTTGAATACGTAGCCACTCAATGCCGCGGTGTCGTACCTGTTGACGTCTGACTATACACACGCTAAACCTGACCTTGAATACATTACTCAGGAATAGAAGTGTACGGGACTTTGTGGCGTAATTCTGCGTGTACCTTTCAAGTGCTTGAAGTTGTTACAATGTAAATATCACACAAAACGTGGGTCTGCAAAAACCCAGGCCCCACAGCAACTTGCTCTCGCTATATACATATATATATATGTCTATGCATACATATATATGTATACACATGTCAGTCTATATATATATATATATACACACCTACATATCGACACATGTGCTATATGTGTATATATATATATGTATGTATACATACATACCCACGCAGAGTTTATGCTTCGGCCCAGAGCTTCTCCATGGGAGCTTAGCTCCTTCATGGACTAAACACATGGTTGGAGTTCCCAGTCACTTGTTGTTTGAATGGCCTGTGTCGGTTTCAGGGCCTTCTTCTTGCCTTCGTTCGACTTAATTAGGCGTCTAGGTTTAGACAGGTTTGTGGGTTTCCGGAGTATTTCGGTGGCTATGTTTTAGTCTTTGCGGCTTTGACAGGCATGTGTGAGCTTGCGATGTCGGTCTGAGCAACAAACCTGCTCGCGTCAGCCCTCACGCCACAACGTACTGATTTACTAAGCCATGTAGCACTAAAGCTCTTGACCCTACAAGCATGCAGCTCTCCAGCCCTATAGAAGCAGCAACCACAACAGCTACAGTCTCAAACCCGAAATCCCGATATCTACAACCCTACAGCCCTCAGCCCTGAAGCCTTAAACCTCCACCCAATCTTAAACGCTAAACCGGAGTGGTGCGGCCCGACCCTTGTATTACCCTAGACAAGACATGATTTCCCAGAAGCCTTACAGAACCCTACATTTTATCCATTACAGGAACCCTTACAGAGCCCTTAAAGGAACCCTCAAACAGCCCTTAAAGGAGGAGCCGGAGTCGGCGTATGGCAGCAAGGAGTATGAAGACTTCCTGAATGCACCTGGGGACATCATGTTTGGTTTGGGATTTGAGGGTTGGGGTTTAGGGTTTGGGGGTTAGGGCGTAGGTTATACTGTTTCAAGACTTCAAGCGCATAGGGATTTTTTTGGTTTGGGGTTAGGGGGTTAGGGTTTGGGGTACTGCAAGGGCTTACCTGTACCCTCCTCTGGCGTTCTTTTTTCTGGTCTTTTCTTGGTGCCCAGGAATATTTGGTTAAACCAAATATAGGGAACAGGGGTTGGAGATGATGATGTGCTTAACTTCAAGTCCCTGGGATTTTCAGGGGCTCAGGGTCCAAGGGCTAACACTTGGGGATGTTGAGGTGCTTACATTAACTTGCTATTATCCGGGTGAGGGCGGTGAGGGTTTAGGAATGATTACGGTTCAAAGTTGCCCGGCCTCGTCGCTCTGCTCTATAGACCATGTGCTCATGATGCGAACATGGCACGGACAAGTGCTCATGATATAGTCGAAGACTGCAGCATGGAGTGTCCATGCTTCCATGAGCTTATGGGCGGCCTTTTTCTCGGGCGATGCACTCAGCTTCGCTTGGCTCACCCCCAACTTTCCTTGAGCTGTATACGGTACAACTCCAAACGTCGTAGGGGAGCATTCGTACTGTGCAGTTCACGGACAGGTCGACTAACTATGCCGACAAAATCTTCATCATTAGCAGTACCATACAGCGCGGGGTTGTGCGTCCAGCCCTTTTGTAAAGCCAGCTCATCTCGAAGCTTGAGTTGAACATGTTTCATGCTGTGTAGCTTTGGCACAAACCTGTACAGCAACAACTTGTTTCTGAATGCCCAGCAAGCCAATCTGTAGTAGCCACTAAGGAAGCAGTTCAAGTGCTCCTCAGCCTTTCTACCGAGCTCGGTAGGTAGCCATTGCCTTGATGGAGCCGTGTAGCCTGACGGGGATCTGAATCAAAGTACCCAACATTGAGCCCAAACACTAGATATATTATGCAATTCCTTACTGTTTCGATCTTGAGCCGTGTGGCATACATGATAGAAGCCATTGATTGCTGTAACCGTCCTCAGCATTAATCCCAGGGTACCACAGCTGTCATTCCAAGGGGGCCCCGAAAGATAGTCTGCCAGCCACTTGAGAATAAGATAGGAGTCGGATGCTTTGAAAGTGCAATCCGGATAGCGGGGTCCTTTGAAGTGAAAGTTCTCACGGGTCCATTGTTTCGCAAAAGGGGTGCTGTTGCAAAGCCTGCAAAAGTCTTTGAAGATGGCGTAAGCATTCGCAAGCTTTGCATCCAAGCTCCGAGCCGACGAACCGCCGAAATGCTGGAAATGCACAGACAGGGCTATGATGCATCCCAAATAAATATCGCGACAAACACCAAGGTGACCTATATGGAATATGTCTGGCTTGCTGGCGACAGCAGAGCCGAGGCCAGGGATTTTCGCGATTGGAGGCGGTGAACTTGCATCCCAGGGCAACACACTGCCAACTGTACTCAGCCACTTAGGCTCAGCCGAAACATCACCAGCGTCGTCTTTCGTACATAAGCACCAAGGGCAAATATCATTGGCAGTGAAGTGGCGATGTAATCTGAAGATGTGACCTTGGAACGGCATGTCCCCAACCACTCCTATAAAGACGAATCGAAAACGTGTTTCGCCACCACGACCAGCCCAGACGATGCCTGACAGGACAATCATTCGTACATGCCGATGCGAGTATACACTTTTAAATACCATGCAGTCCTATAGGTATACTCAGAACATCTGTAACAAAAAAGTTATGTGTGTCCTTATTGTACAGGGAAAGAGAAAAGAGAGAGAACGAGAGAGAGCACGAGAGAGAGAGAGAGAAAGAGAGACAAAGAGAGAGAAAGAGAACGAGAACGAGAAACAAAGAGAGAGAGAGAGAGAGCGAGAGAGGTTGAGAAGGCGTGGGTGAGGGAGATGGAGAGAGCGAGTTTTAACCAAGCCACCCTCAGTGTAGGCCTTTTGTGCTTCGATTGCAAAAGCGTCCACGAGAGGATCCAAGCAGCGGTTGCCACCGGCCATCCCACAATGAAACTCGGAGTACAGCGTGTGGCTAGCACAGGTATACAACATTGTTCGGTGCATAGAGTCGGTGGCAGCAAACTGGACAGGTTTCCAACACAGCAGCCACACCGGCTGCTTGCGTTTGCCGGTCCCCTCGTCTCCGTAAACCAGCAGGGGAATGTATGTGTGTGTCTCATTTCGGTGCACTTCTTGGAAAAAAACATGAGCCGGGTCATGCCACTGATAGCGTCTCCAGAACTGCAAGAGAACAACTTTCCAGCTGCAAGATGCATCTTCCAAGGAGTGCCCGCCCAGCAGTAAAGATGAATGCTGCTTCAACATGAAGTCGAGCATATCCAGCAAACTTATCACAGGATGCTGCACATCCCCCTCATCTACATAGACTGTTGGAACATAGCGGATCGGAACCGACACTGAGTACCCAAGACGGTTCATGGATCGTATCACATCTCGCATGCTGTTCTTAACTGCAGCTCCAGAGCCACCAATCTTTCGAAGTTCATCCCCTTCTCTATCCAGCTCGCAGGCCGAAGAGGAAAATTTTCTCTTTGCAGCTCCACGGGCGATCTGGGCCGCTCTCGAGGCATGCCCTTCCTCAAGGGACCAGGGAAGTGAGGACTCACCATACACGGGACACACAGAGACACATGTTGGAGCTGACAGCTGACACATTGAGACGAGTGGCAGTGAGGGCTGTAGTTACGGCATCCAAGATCTCGGATCTGCCTGGCATTCAGGAAATGACCACTCCAACTATTTAGACGTTCAATGCAAGACTCACTCAATGCAAGACTCACTCGACACTGTATGTTGATTCGGTCCTTTTGCTCCAGGTGCGATCCCTGCCTGAATCTGGCGTGGCCGATGCCCCAGACACGATTGCTCTCTGATGCAAGCGGGCTGATTGCTTGGATCTAAATGTACGGTATAAATATAGGAGGGATTGCACATAAGTATTTGCAGATACTCTACATCCATAAGGGTGCCTTTATAAGGGTTATAAGATTCATGAGAGCCTATATGATAGGGGTACCAGAATACAGGATTAGGGGGCCCATAGCGGATTTACAAGGCTCCTATATAAATATCTCTCTCTCTCTCTCCCTCCCTCTCTTTGTATATATATATATACATGTATATGTACATATCCAGATACAGAGCGTGTATAAATACAGGGCCAGGGTTCTGGGTTATATATGGGGCTTTGCAGGATGACAGGAGGTTTCTGTTGGGAAAAAAGTTAAAGGAACTACAATGGAGACTATAGTTTAGGGTAGGGTGTAGGGTGTAGGGTTTAGGGTGTCGAGGTTTCATTTTGATTACACTATTATTCTCCGGCTTTCACATCTATATAGAGCCCCTCATAACAGAGCACACGTGTCAATGACAATCCGGCATCTAGCGGAATCCGGTTGCATCAAATTGGCATGTTGTGTTTCACAGTTGTGAATCTGACAAGTTGCAGCTCGTAGCTTAACCACGGCCGCAAATCGCACAATCGGCTCACTCATCATCGGTTTTCTTCTCCTTCTTGGGCTTCACGGCCTTCTTGAAATGCGTCCTCGAATGCTGAGGTGGTCTATTTGGCTCGGGATCGATTCCTTCTGCAAGGACCCTGCAAGTGCATATGATCCATGTGCAAAGCCAAGCTTCTTCAAGACACTGTACTTGTTGTCGAAATCAACACAGCAGCCTTCCATCTTAGCGGCAGCAGCCCTGTAGGCTTCCGGCCTCGGATGGAAGGAGTTTCAGTTGAAGGTATGTTGACAGGCCCTCTAGCGCTTAAGTTTAATTTTGAGGCCCATATCAACATACCCATTCAAGTTATTTGGGCATCTCCGATGTTTTGTGCCTAATGACGAATACACATATGCTAAAAATATACTGTTGGGATGTGCTTAGGGTTCCAGGCTTGTCTGATCGCCTCAGCGTGCATCTTTCAACCCTACTAGCCGACAAACCTTTAAACCCTACAACCCCCTGTCCGAGTTTGAGCACCGAAACCTCCTATCTACCATGAACCTCAATAAACCATTGCAAAGTCCCAAAACCCTACATGCAATCCTACAAGTCACAAGACCCGTAAAAACACTCGACCCCAAACCCCAATAGCCCAAAGCCCCCAAAGCCCAAAAAGGCCACATACGTCAGGGTACATCTTCTTCATCTCACCAGTCTCTTTCTTGCATATCTCATCGTACCACTTGAGGATCTCACCTCAAGCAGCGTGTGGAGGCAGACCCGGATCTGTAGGAGTGATGGGTTTACAGGGGGACCGATTTCAGTACTGTATGTGTTTCCTTGTCAGAAACTAGCACGAACTGCAAGGAACCTTTACAAAACAATTATATGTAATACAATCTGTTATATAGGATGAACTACATAGTATGTATACACGGATACTGATCTATCCATCTATCTATCTATCGATCAGACTGTTATCTATCCATACTTATATCTATTGAAACTATATATACATAGGCAACATCATAGAAGCCGTATTTAAGAGCACCTATATATACCCCAAACCTCATAAACCTGTACGAGTTTCGCGAGGTTCGTTTTGGTTGCGGCCGCAGGTGCTAAGAAAAATGGCGTGAAGCCACATACAGAAATCGCAAAGCGTGGCCCGAAGCTTCAGACACTCGAATCCTCCTCCCAACATATGTAACCCTCGCTCCAATGCACCCAGGCACCCAGGGAGTCTTTCAGGTCCTTGAGGTCACTCCTTGGCAGAAGCTTACATGTAAGAAGGTTTCGGAAGTCTAAAATAGTGGCACCAACACATACACATAAAAATTGTTGCCGGCAAAAGTCTCATGGCCAGAAGCTTTCTCCACCACGAGGCGTTCGGATGCGGCGTTGAATCTCTGCTTGCGTGCTATGGCTGCGTCCTTGTACTTCTTGACCCGCTGCTGTAGCTGGTTCGCAATAGTCTCCGGGAATGCCTCAAGCTTGGTCTTACCGGGGTCCTCCCTTTGCTGGGGGGCATCGTCCTCCGGGTCGAAAGCCTTGGCCTGGCTGAGCGAGAATCCTTGAAAATCATCGGGGAGTTCGCCTGCAGCAGCCTGGCACTCCTCGATGAGCCGCAACGATTCGAGCGTTTCATCGTCCACACGGTCTTCCACTTCCACGAGATATTTGTTCTGCTCGGTATACTTACATTTCCTGGGTGGGCAATTTGAAAGGTATAGGGTTTAGGGTTTAGGGTTCTCTACACATCGGCTTGCTCCTATATAGGAACCGTACTCGAGAGTCAATCCGAGGCACTTCACGAGGCCACGTGCTGTACAGTACTTGACAGCACCAGCGATTTTCGTCCTATGGAGTGACACATGCAGGGTGCAACTATTCATCAAAGGCATTATACTATACGGACTATACGTTGAGTATTCGAGAGCACAAAGTGTCTTATGCATAAGGGCCCGGCGTGGACCATGCTTGCTTTGCCATCTCCTCCTCTGTGAGCCAGGCACGAATAACATTCGACTTCTGTTGCCTGAGCTTCTCCCGGCGGTACTTGATCAAAGTCTCGATCCGAGCCTGCCCGGCAGAGGTCAGTGCATCGGAACGAAAGGTTACACCTACCATCAATCCAAACGGCACGAGAGATTTCCGAAGGGTCCTGGATCAACTATGAAAATACTCGATATTATTGCCTGGCTCTTTTTTTCAAGGCAAAGAATGTTAATTCCCTCGCAAACGTGGGGATTCATTACAGGGCTTTGGTCTCTGCAGCTTGAAGGGGTTTTGTAGGGCTTCTGTATACTATATAGGGTGTATAGAGGGTATATGTAGAAGGTCTTTTAGGTTGTTCAAGAGTTTATATAATATACATATATATATATACATACACATAGGATTTGTAGGTTTGTGTATGGGTGTATATATATATATACACATATGGATGACAACGTAGTAGCTTTTGGCTTTACAGACACATAAACACCTCTATACTCTCTCTCTCTCTCTCTGTCTCTCTCTCTCTCTCTCTCCCTCTCTCGCTCTCTCTCTCTGTCTCTCTCTCTCTCTCTCGCTCTCTCTCTCTCTCCCTCTGCCCTCTGCCCTGTTCCTCTCTCTCTCCCTCCCTCTCTGTCTTAGCGTGTGTTTGTATGCATTGCATGGAGTCTGCAGCAAGTAAACATAGTTATTTATCAACCGGGTTGGGTTGGGGCTCGCTGCCTGGTTCCCGGCCGTGTCACCGGGCTGGTAGCACTTCTTCACAAAGTCGCGGAGCAAGGTGTCTTTGACTCCGGGCTCAGTGCCTTATATTGACAGAATCTCTAGAAGTATGTATATACATGTATACGACCACATGCAAGACTCCTACCTGCGAGCGTTCTGGGGAGATGAGCAGAAACTCACTCTTATAGATTCTACATATTCGCCCGAGTTGCTGTTCCATTTGTCGTACACCTCCTTGTCCACCTTGATGACTCCCTTTGCTGAAGGAGTGCACATTCTGTAGAGGCAGTTCCATTCCAGTTTGTGGGTCGAGGAATTGATTTTCTCCTCGGCAGGCCGACCCACAGCCTGGAGCATCGCCTGGAGAGGCATGGCCCCCAGATGACTGGATGAGGTTTAAAGGGTGTGTATATAGTCTCCATTGTAGTTCCTTTTTTTAGTTAAGCAAATATATAGATTACAGGATCCTAAGCATAATATCTGTTAACACAGAAAAGGAACTACAATGGAGACGATATTCTCATATATCTATAGAATCTTTAGGTACACATGTACATACAGACATATACATACATATTTACACACATACAGATATAAGATACACGTAAAAGGTCAATGAAAATCCAGTTGCCTTCTCCGGATCTGCAGCTCCTGCCGGCGACGGCCGCGTAGTCGATGGCGGGTTCGGCTTTGTAGCGGCGTCCTGTTCTATGTACCGGTAAGGCGAGGAGTCTGGTCATAAATACATTTAGGGCTGCATGGTTTAGGGTTTACATATAGGGTGCATAGAAGATCTGGGCCTTTATAGTCTATAGGAACCTTTTGATGCACCCAGTCTTGTATGTCCTCAGATGCATATATCCATTCTTCATCTGTTTCAGCTTTGAGGACGGTTCGGACATGCATGGTTTCGTCATGTACCTATATGAGCACTCAAACTTGTCGGGCTGAAGGTTTCAACGAGAGCTTCGTACTGTCGCAACACGGTTGATGGTCCTCTGGTTTCCTTCCTATGTACGTAGACTCTACACAGAGGCAACCTGCACCCTATACATTAGCGTTCAAGGGTTTATAAGGGTTTACAGAAGGGTTGAGGTCTTGGGGCTCACAGAGTTTGCGTGGGCTTAGTTAAGCTTTGAGGTTTGGGCATGGCAGGGTAAAAAAGGCTTGCGTGGGTGCTTGTAGGGATTATACATGGGTTTCTACGGGGCCTAGACAAGGGTTTGGGTTGAGGCGAGCTCTTGTGGAATTGTTGTAATTGAGTGCACTGTATGGAAGCTGCCATGGGGCTTGTGGTTGCCTTTTGGCGACACCACCTGTGCAGCTGCATGCTTGTAGAAGTCGAGGGCCAGAGAGAGCGAAAGAGAGAGAGAGAGAGAGAATCGTGTATATATGCACAGAAACAGGGATGCATCAAACGTGCAGAGAGTGCACAGACAACAAATACGTGCTGCATGTATTGTATACACTGGTCTATGTATATGTGCATATATATATATATATAGACGGACATACACACATACATACATACATACACACATACATACAAACACATATACTGCATGGGCCCGGTCTAGCTTCGAAGTGGGAGGCTGCACGAAGTCCTGCTCACTCCTGGCTACCACAGCCTCTTTCACAAGCTCGTTCACAACCTCGTCGTAGTAGATCATGAGCTTCTCTTGGATTTTCTCCTGCGAGCATCCTCGTGCCAAGCACTGCGAGATGATGTCGGAGGAGGCTCTCGCCATGCTCTCGCTTGCAGCGTGGTGGATCTGGCGCTGCTCCTTCTCTGAAAGCCGAGCGTCAGCCAAAGGATTCGCAGAAGCCTTGACCAGAGGGTCTTCAAAAGGACTTGGCGAAGCTGGAGGCATAGGCTCATCGAAGTCCCGGCTTTGGCTGGATTTCATTCGTTCCAGCTTCGCACGAAGTCGGGTTTCCTTGTCATCCTGCAGCCGCTGCTGGTCGCGACGTCTGGCTTCCTCCAGCTCCTTCATCTCCTTCTCGAGCCGCTGCTGCTCGCGAAGTCTGGCTTCTTCCCGCTCCTTCATCTCCCTTTCGAGCCGCTGCTGCTCGCGAAGTCTGGCTTCTTCCCGCTCCTTCATCTCCCTCTCGAGCCGCTGCTGCTCGCGAAGTCTGGCTTGCTCCCGCTCCTTTTGCTCCTCCTCGAGTCGCTGCTGCTCGCGAAGTCTGGCTTCCTCAAGCTCCTCGCGTTCCTTCTCGAGCCGCTGCTGCTCGCGTCTGGCTTCCTCTCGCTCCTTCTGCTCCTGCTCGAGCCGCTGCTGCCTGCGAGCACGAGCTTCCTCTTGCTCAGCAAGCAGTCGCTCCTGCTCCTCCTGGCAGAGGGTCTCCTCCTCCATCAGTGCGGCATCGTATGCCTGCTTTGCTTCGTTCAGTGCCTTGAGAGCTTCCTGACTCCTGCGTCGTTTCAGGCGGTACTGGTCCGACTGCGACCTCACAGTCTCAGCAGCAGCCTCCTTCTGCAGCTGATGTGTGCAAGCAGCATAAGCTGCTTGCCTGAACTCTCGTGGCTCCGGTTCCCGATCACCCGCCGGAGTGAGCAGAGGATGCTGCTGCATCAAAGCCGCAGCGGCTTCCAAAGCAGTCGAAGACTTCAAACTGCCACGATCATCCTCCTTCCCATCTTCCAAAGCCAACTGGCTTTGGCCTTTGAGCATCCGTTGCTTCATGTCCAACCCTTCGACCACGAGCTCCTTGGCCCGCTGCTGCAGCTCAGGATTCGCGGATGCACTAGCTTCCAGGGTGTCGAGGGCTGTTGTGCCAGCAGCACTCCAAGCTGCAGCGATACTTGCCTCCTGGCTCTGTGTCAGCCCGGAGCGAACCGCCATTGGCCAAACATCCTTCTCAATCTTCACCTTGCTTCCCTCGTTTGGAAGGTCTCCTGCAGACATACATACATAGATACATATATACATACATACATACATACATACATACATACACACATACATACATACATACATACATACATACATACATACATACCCGTACTTAGACATACATACACATATACATATACATATACATATACATATACATATACAGATACAGATGCAGATGCAGATACAGATACAGATACATTTACATATACATATACATATACATACACATACACATCCATATACATACATATACATACACATACACACACATACATACAGATACATACATACATACATACACATGCATGCATACATACATACATACATACAGAGAGACAGACGGACGTGTATACATACATACAGGCCGACAGGCAGAGTGGTCACACCCAGACATATACCTATACATAGGTCCTACCTACCCATACGATATATATATATATATACATATGTAATTTTATAGCACATATACCTGCCTATATATATATATACATATACTGTAACGACCGACCTACCTCCACCTAAACCTTGCAAACTTACCTACCCATACACATATATGCCGACCTGACCGACCCACGGGAAGAGTGAAAAACGGAGAGAGAGAGAGAGAGACATACATATGCATGTGGACCTACACACAGGAACTGACATTGATAGGACAGGAGCTGCCGAACAGGAACAGTCGCACACATGCTCATTCACTAGCGGCTTTCGCACGTGTGCGTGAAGGTGGGGTTGTGTGGTTAAGCACTGCGACAGGACTAGATATGCAAGGAACACATAGGGAAACGAAGTAGTTCGGGTTTCGTTCGGGGCATGAGGTTGATGTTCATCAGCTTCAGGCATATACGTAGGCCCAACTAATTTAAGTGAACGGCAGGCCTCCGGACAGCTGGATCAGCTCTTTCACCAAGTCTCGGGAGGCAGGTGTGTCTTGCAAGCTCAGCGTCATCCTTCGGGTCTCGGGGGAAAGCACCGAAACGTCCAAGCCGAACTTGGTCATGTCAGTCGAAGCGGATCTAGGAGGGGTCGTGGGCTCCATCTTGACATGAGCCTGAGTTTAGTGTTTATGGTACTGCATACAGGTGGAAAGGCTCAACAGGACTCAGCAAAGGCTTCACCCCATTCAGGCATACCGAGCAGCCGGGTTCATCCTGTATAGGATGTCTCGTGAGGCTCCCAAAATCACTAGACGGAAAGAGCCCAAAATCTTCTTCGACATAGGTTTGAAGCGACAACAAGCCATGCGTGCATTTATCCTGCGGCAGCACTGAGCTGAACATTTCGCCACTGCAGCAATGAATCACAGCTAGAAAGCGTAGAAACCCTGCACGTCTTGAGAAAGCACAGTAACTCTCTCGCTCTCTCTTTTGTTATGACCCTAAATAAGCCCTATAAACCCTAAGTATGTGCATAATTAGACACACATACATATATGCTTCATACACCTCTTCATAGGCTTCTTTGCTATTTGAGGTTCGGTTCCGACTAGGACACGTTTCCGAATGCGACCCGACAAACCGGGACTCGATCCCAGAACCTTATATACAGTACCTACAGTCTCCACTGTAATTCCTTCTTTTGGTTTAACCAAATATATATATATATATATATATAGAGTTAGGATCCTACAAAGTAACCCCAAAAAGGAACTACAATGGAGACTAGAGGTACATATAGCCTATATATGGAAGCCTATACGGATATAGCCCTGAGATGCAAGGCTCTGTGTAAAACCGTTTTAACCCGATTGAATCCCTGATCCCTGGCCCACCAAGGGCACAAACAGACCGGCGACCTGTCTTGGACGTGGAGGCAGCTCGTTGCCGTCGGGCAGCAGCTTCTGCAGAGCAGGGGAGGGTGCTGCGGTGGTATAAGAGTCATTAAAGGTTTGGCTGGACAGAAGGAAGTATCCCTGCAACTCTGTAGAATATGAGTCACACGTCGCGGAAGCATGGCCTTCCCCATCGGAAGAATCAGCAGGATCGGCTTCGCCTCCAACAGAAGATTCGGGGCCTCCCATGTGCAATCGAAAATATCGAGAGTCTCAACTCCAGCAGTGTTCAGGTTCCTGCCATGCCTAGACTGTGTGGATATTGCCTATATGTCGTATGTCTGCAAGTATGTTTCTGTATGTACATGTGTGTATGCATGGCATGTCTGTACGTAAGTATGTATGCATGTATGTATGTATGTATACGTATGTACCCATGTATGTCTATATGTATGTATGTATGCAAGCATGCATATGTATGTGCATATATATATATATTATATAGTTTGTGTGTGCATATTCATGTATGGGTGTATGCATACACATGTGTGCAGGCTAGAGTTGATGTATGTTTTGTGCACATGAAAACAGACCCTATATACATGTAGCGTGCATGCTAAAGGTCCAGGGGCGGGGCGGTGGCAGCCGGGCCAGTGGAGCAGGAAACCCCCCTACCCCACCCACCCCCACCCCGCCACCCCACCCCACCCNCCACCCACCCCCTCCCACCCACACTACTCTAGGAAAGCAAGCAAACAGCGCCCACCAGAAGCAAGCATCATGAGCATCAGGCCGGTCTTGCCGGCCGCAGGGGACACCCGAAACTCATGAAAAGTCGTGATGTAAATTTACATGACGACTTTGCAGCAGTTTGCAAGATCATAGACGCTGGGGCTGGGGCTGGGGTTGGGGCGGGGGCACCCCGGGCCGAGCTGATGCTCATGATGCTGGCCTGCCCCCCCAAACCGAGCATCGTGAGCATCGGTGTGGTGGGACAGGGTAATGCCAAAGGAACCATCTGCTCGTTGGAAAAGGTGAGGGGAGAAGGGGGGCGACGGTGGCTGATCCAAGCGATTGCTGTTGCTGACAATTGGGAGGACTTGAGCACAAACCCGCGATACACTTCGGCTTTTGTTGAAGGCCTGCTGCATGGCAGCTGTATTTGGGGCGAATCAAGTGCTGGAGCGCTAATACATCGCGACAGTAGCTAAAATTACGTTTGAGCAGAGGTCCTGTAGGGCCCCTAGATATCACGCAAGATCTCGGGTTTTCACGCAAGATCTTGGTATTTTCACGGTATTATCTCGCGGTGTTTTGCGGCTGAAAATGATAAACCGAACCGGGGAACCACAACCAACCCATCGAACACGGAACAGTGTCTTGGGAACTGCTGATCGCGAGATCTCGCGAGATCTCGCGAGATATCTCGTGATGCCCAGTAAGCAAATTCGTGATTACAGGCTCGCCACGGCCCGTGTAGACACATGTGCACATGTTCATATATACACACATATACGTGTGTGGGTCCCTGATGTATAGAAAAAGGTCATGCCAATCCTTACACACAGCTCATGTAAACCCTGTTGTAGCCCCACCAGCAGCCAGGAATGCACGAGAAGACTTCGGCTAAAGGCTGCCCTCCTTTCTCGGCATGGATCATCAGTCGTTGAGCCTCTATATAGAATTAGGAAGGCCTTCGGATGCAATGGTTTCCGAGTTTGCACTACATAGGGGCTTGTGGAGGGTCGAAGTCGAAAGGGTTTTACATTTGCCCAGTACATATAGACACTACGTAACAAGACTCCTGCACTGCATCCGAGATGTTCATTGCTTGCACTCGACACCTTGCAGGGCTTCGTGCCATGTATCTTTACAGTCCATCTGTTTGTGCTCTCTCGCTCTCTGTACACCTTCGGCTACGTGGTGTCCTTTGTCTTTGTATGAGACTCTATGTATATGCCCCCGAACCCCTAAACCCGAACCCTAAACCGCTCTGTCATCCTTCAACCCTATATATGAACCCCAAACCCCTACGTAATCCTTTATAACCCTATATCAACCTTAAACCCTTTAGAGACAGGTACTGTGCGAAATGGGAACCAAACTTTGAGGAAACTGAGCAGTGACAGTATATGTTTAGCATGCAGCCCTTGGCAGCAGCCATGGGTTTCACCCCTGGCCAGGTCACTAAATCCAGTAGGCTAGCTCTGTCCTTGGATGCAGAGGTTTCTGTTGTTGCTGAAGCAATATACAAGTTTTGTTTCTGAACACGGAGCAGGTTCTACCTGTAGTCTCCATTGTATAGTCCCTTCTTTGGGGTTCAACCTTATATATATTTATACATATGGGTACACATTTAAGACCCTATATAAGGTAACAAGAAGGAACTATACAATGGAGACTATAGGTGGAGCTATAGAGAGAAGAACACGCCGAATATCCTCGCCCGTCCTTCTAGCGGCCCACCCTGTAGGTATGTAAGTGTAGGCATGGTGCATAGATGTCTTAGCGGTACCAGACTTGGGGCTTGTCGGGCTTGGAACTCAGGCTATATAGGGTTCTGTAGGGCGAGTAGGACTTTAGAGTTTCAGGCTTCTGTATAAGGAATATTTAAAATAATAGGGCTTACAGAGTCTAGCCGGGATAGGCAGAAGTTTGGCGTGGAGTTTGAATTGTGAGTTCTTCGGTGGGCCCTGGCTTTGGGATCTATACAGCTCATGCAGTACGATTGGAACATGTAAGACAACCCCCGCCCAACCGAAACCTTTGACCTCCAATCCTATATATGAAAAGTTCTACAGGGGAACCTGAAGCACCATAAACCCCAAACACCTGAAAGCATGAAAAGAACCACTGCCCTACATAGGTTCCGTCAACCCCTATAGAACAAACTCAACCTAGAAACCCTCAAGACCCGAACCCTCCTGCCATTCATATTCTTCAAAGCTGCAAGCGCCAGAAAACTTGAAACCCCTGAACCACTATACTACTAGCACCACCACTATAAAGTTTGACTATGTAGTATACTATGCTGCTATTACTACACTCCCGTAGGCTTTAACACGTAGTGCGATGTAGTCGTCGCTCATGGTACATAGTGCATGCAAAACTATAAGCCCCTGAAGTGTAATAGTATACATATATATATCTTCGATATAGCACACGAACCGTCCCTAAACCTCAAGCCGTTGTTAGGCAATCGGCCATGTCGCAGGCACTCTCCAAGCGTTGCAGCCACAAGGTTCGCTGCCTAGTAGGGATTGTGTGGGGTATATAGAGTACACAGGGCGTGTCAGGGATTATTGAATTTGGTTTTTGCATGGGGTCTGGATTTCGGGATGTACCTGTAGTCTCCACTGTAGTTCCTGTTTTTGGTTCAACCAGACATATAATTAGGATCCTATAAGCCCCCCCAAAAGGAACTACAAGGGAGACTATAGGTATATGGTTGACAGGGCTTGGGATTTGTATAGGGTCGTCCGAAGCCAGCTACACCCAGAAATGCAAGAGACCGACTGTCAGAGGCCAAACCCAGCCCCCAAAAGCCATAGTATATACTGTGACCACCTATAGTTGCCTACTAGTCACGGGAGCTCAGCAGCAGAAGAGGCAACACAGCATATATAGTATCAGTAGGAGAAGCCGTGGGAGCAGCAGCAGCAGCGACAAAGCATAGTACGTATTGTTGTCCTTGTCCTTGTCGCTGTGATTGTGGCCGTGGCAGTGGCTTTGGCTGTGGTCGTGGCAGTGGCTTTGGCTGTGGTCGTGGTTGTGATTGCGGTTGTGCTTGTCATTGTAATTATGGTTGTCGTTATGGTGCTTCTTGTTGTTACAACTACTTCTGTTATACTGTTGCTGATGGTTGATCGGGTTTAGGTGTTTTTTCTTGTTGTTGTTACTGCTGTACCAGAAGTCCATAGAACCCTGTATACCCCAAGCCACAATCCCCAGACCTCTCCAGGCCACTCTCGATGCGAACAGCAGAGGCACCCATCAGAATCGTGCCAGTCCTCGAGAAAGACTTACAGAATTTAGGGTTTATATTCTCAATGTGTTTGTTGTTCGGTTCAAGCCGGTTCAAGCTTCGTTGTTGATGAGTATATATAGTTTGGGTCCTATAGGTCGGGCTCTTGGCCCCTTGCTTACATACAAAGAACGGTGGTCTTTGGCAGATTTACAGAGGCCTTGAGGAGCACACGGCCCTGGCGTTGAAGTTTTTGGCTACGTAGTTTCAGGTTCGTTTGGGGGCAGGGTTTCGAGGCATGACAGATTGCAACCTTCGGAAATGTCTACTACTGCTGCGGCTACGACTACTACTACTACTACTGCTGCTACTACGACTATACGACAACTAGACAGCACACGGCCCAGACTCTGCATTGTGGCGTTTTGGTTCTTATTTCATTTGCTATATATACTATGTACTAAGTGTTGTGTACTATCTACATGAATCTACATGCTATACAACTTTTTATATACTATACTACTATATGTACTATATTATACTACACCATACTATAGACTATGCTAGTTTACTATACTATATACTATATAGCAGTGAGATGCCAGTACTACAACGACTATATATAGTATACTACTACTATACTACTATACTGCTATACTACTATACTACTACTACTACTACTACTACTACTACTACCACCGCCACCACGACGACGACTATTGCTACGGCTACGAGTACTGCTATTATACTACTATGTAGCCTATATATAATATATACTATAGTGCTAGTAGTAGTGGTAGTAGTAGTAGTCGTCGTAGTAGTAGTAGTAGTATATATAGTAGTAGTAGTAGTAGTAGTAGTAGTAGTAGTAGTAGTACTAGTACTAGTACTAGTACTAGTACTAGTACTAGTACTAGTACTAGTACTACTACACTGCTACCACGACTACTACTACTACTACTACTACTACCACTACTACTACTAACTACCAAGACTACTACTACTACTACTACTACTACTACTACTTCTACCAGCACTACTACTACTACTACTACTACTACTACTACTGCTACTGCTACTACACTACTACTATACTACTGCTACAACTCCTACTTCTCCGACTACTACTACTACGACTACGACTACGACTACTACTATTACTACTGCTACTACTACTACTACTGCTGCTGCTGCTGCTACTACTGCTACTACTACTACTACTACTACTACTGGTACCACTGCTACTGCCACCTGTACTGGTACTGCTACTTCTGATACTTCCAGTGCTACACTATAATATGGCATTCTTACTACTACTACTACTACTACTATCACTACTACTACTACTACTACTACTACTACTCCTGCTGCTGCTGCTACCACTACTACTACCACTACTACTACTACTACTACTACTACTACTACTACTACTATACGACTACTAATAGTACTATTTTTTCTACTACTAGTCCTCCTACTCCTACTCCTACTCCTACTCCTGCTACTACTACTACTACCACTCCTGCTACACTACTACTACTTCTACTACTACTACTACTACTTCTACTACTACTACTACTGCCACTATACTACTATACTACCACGACTACTACTATATACAGACATACAGAGTTAATAGACTCATGTTGCAGGATGACCGTGGGCAGAAACAGCCTCGATCCCAGCAAAGCGTCGGTCTGGACTGCTAGTCCATGCCAGCCAGTGGTCCCTTGAATGGATCTCGTTTAAATGATTGGTAGACAAAGTAAGTGAAGAAGGGTCCATCCAGATGGTCGCTGACCGTATCTCCACCATCTCTCTCATTTCGACAGCCTTGCATGCCTCGGGAATGCATGCTTGTTCTAGCCATTCCAGTTCCTTATATAGGACCTCAAAAAGAGACAAACCTTACCCATTCAAGCAAGGGTCCCTTGAACCGTTGGATGAGTGCAGCTTCCAGGAAAGCTGGCCCCATTGTTTCAGCACTCACATGGACGATGATCATGCGTTCCCATCGTTGACGATCAAGAATATAGCCAAAGCTTCTGTTGTAAAAGCGATTGTATGGATCATAACAGAACCCGATTTTGTACACCATCGGGGCATGCTTCTCCAGCGTGCTTTCCAAGACTTGGGTCGCGTGTCTAATAATCTGCCCCGCAAGTGCACCGGGTTTCGCAAGTTTGAGCACCAATTTGTCTGTGGACATAATCTTCCCGAAAACCTCTTGCGTTCTCCGTAAACTTCGTATCTTGGAATCCAGGCGTACGTCAGGCATAGAAGGGCACGGCTGCTGTACCACCTTCCAATTCCAAGCATGACCCACTCAGAGCTACAAGACTCCTTCATTATTCTCTATATATGCCTGATCCAAACAAGTCTGAGGTGCTGTCGTCGATGAAGACGGCCCCAAGGAGCTGTCCTGACATTCGTGTAGCAATGCGAGGTTACGGTTAAAACATGTTTGGCTGTCTCAAAAAGTCCCCTCAGAATGTCCGGCCCCCATTTGCACTGCCTATAGTCTCCATTGGGGGTTTAACCATATAATATATATTTAGGACCCTATATAACGTAACACCCAAAAGGGAACTTGAATGGAGACTGTAAGTGTCAATTAAATGCATCTGTCTTTATATGGTTCAATCGAGACTCCCGGTTGTACTGGATGAGTTCCCTCAGCCAGTTGTCATCTTCATCCTCCTCCCCGAGCATCGTCGATGTTGTCGAGGTAGCCATCGGAACTGGGAAGTGCAGAGGAACATTCGATCGAGTACATAAACCCTACCACTTAGAGCATCCTATATCATGCAAAGTGCAGTATCTGGATACAATCAGTTCAGACATTGACTCTATACAGGCTTGCAGTCAAAGCGGCTCTCTATCCCCTCCTCCGTCAGCTGCAGCTCTGCAGCTCTCTCTTCAGGATGCACCTCGCGTGCGGCAGGCTTTTGCGGGGGCTCCGGGCTGACAAGTATCGGGGCTTCCCAAACCCGGGTTTCCAGATTGACAGAGACATGCACTGTCAGGCATGCACTGTATTTGTAGTCTTAGCCTGAATAAGAAGCATGAAGAGAGGACAACCTGAAATGTTCTTTGCCGAGGGCTCAGGGTTAAGAGTTTACAGGGATCGATACGGTTTATAAAGTGTACCAGGTGTGAGTTTATGTTCATTGTATGTACAGGACTATACAGGGGTATTGAGTTGGGAATTGCATTCAGGGCTCTGTATCTTGCAACCCTAAGAGGATCTGTTCTGCCGAGGGATCTGTGTCTTTAAGAGCTTTGGGTCTTGCCGACAAATGTACCACCCCGCACGAAAAACATCACCCCCTGTCTTATGGGACTGTTTGGCTTGATGCCGAACTGCAGCTTTTCAGGTTTGAACCCGCCGCGTCCAAGGTTCTTCTAAGCCCTACATATTCCCATAGTCTCCATTGTATAGTTCCTTTTGTTGGTTAACCATTTCTATGATTTTTATGGTTAGGATCCAATATTGGATAACCACAAAAAGGAACGACAATGGAGACTATGGGAGACAGAACAAGAAGCAACAGACCCTATAGACATTGCGTGCAGGATCCTTATATACAGTCTCAGCAAGAACTGAACATCGAAAGAGGTTACAGGTGCGTACAGCGAAGAAATGGTTATTAAGGGTAAGGTTGGGTTTATATGAGGTTTATATATCTAGAGGGTATCTCTATATATAAGTTATCTATATAGGCCTATATACCCTGAACCCTACAAACCCTCTAAACCCTGAACCCTAAACCCTGAACCCAGCCGGAAACCCCGACCCTGCCATGGGTTTCTGTTCGAGTCCTTTACCATATAAGCCCAATATACCCTATATAAACCCTATAAACCCTGAACCCAGCCGGAAACCCCGAAACTGCCAGGTGATTCTGTTCGTCTCCTTAGACCAACAGACCAATCATGTCAACTGCAGGCTCGAGCGGCGAGGGGCTGCAAGGGCCTGAGCCGCCTCCATTCGGCGCCCAAGAACTCTGTTTGCTGCAGGGGTGATCTTCGAAGACTTACATATGATTCTATACATACTAACTAGACATATAGGTTCTTGAGGAAGTGTGTGTTATGCGATCTCCTTTCCACAATACATGGGGCCCTGATGTTAGTGATGCATATATGTACATACCCAACAGGTCGGTACATGCATTTCCAGTTTTGTAAAGCTTCTAAGCTTCTACAAAGCTGATACGGGGGTATACACAAGTGGCATGCGTGGAAGGAGCTTACAAGATTTATCTAGACTTACCCTTAGGTATCCTGGCTTTCATAGGTTTTACACGGTACTAAAGTCTGTAGCTGATCGAACCTTGTTTACAGCAGATCGTGATCAAGGTCACGGTTGCGTGTGATATGACAAACACAAAGTTGAGGTCATGCAGAGCCGCACAATGGTCTGTGGCACGGGGCCTAGTGCAGACCAGCTCAGTGTCGAACTCCCTCGCGGCATCCTCGCTCCAATCTGGCCTCGGGAGCAGTAGCTTGGGAACATGGTCGGATCGTTGGGTGCACATGGCTTCAGATCAAACCGAGCAATCCCAATACTTTCATCGCGGATGGACTGTCTCGCATGCACCCACTAGCCCGGCACCTGCAAGAGTTCCCACTGGAGTAAGTTTTTATGTACGGCTTTTAAGGTTTATAGGGAAGTGGTAGGGTTCATTTATTGGAAACCTATATATACTGGGTGGTTGTCGGGAAGCTATAGATATACGTAGAGCAGCTAGATCACTAAAATGGCTCACTCTAGCCCTTCGATTGCCTGTCAATATGTAGTGAAGCAAGCCAGCGGGAACTGCAAACTCGATCGGCTAAATGCCGAATTAAAGAGCTAACCAGCTTCTGCGTGGTTCAGCACCTGCTTCCCGATCTCAGGTAGCAGAAAGAACTGCCAAATCGGGAACATGTCGAATTACAACGGGCTTGCAACTTGCAGTGATTCGACAGATTCGCCACATGCATCAGGAGCTGTCCCAAATTTCGCCAATCCCGTCTCGGATCTGACCGGCTTCTGTGGAGTACAAGGAAAGCTCAGGGTGCTTCTCCAAGAACTTTACCTTGGCACTGTCCCAAAGGATGTGTGAACACACATGTGTGTGCATATATATATATAGTACTGCCCACATGTAGGCACCGGCAGTAAAGTGTACAACCGAGGCACGACCGCGTTAGCCACGAGGACATTGTATGCCATACTGCGTCCGGAGCCCAAATGAAATTTCTGGGTTCCGGTATAGTCTCCTTCTCTGATGCCGAGTTTCCCTTTGGACCAGTAGGGCATGATGTAAAACCTGAGGAGGTCGAGCGGCATCCCATAGCTGTGGAAGCGATAAGATGAGGATGATGATTGAAGTTATTCGAAATGCTTGCCCTGATGAACATTTACAGAACCTATACACCCATATGTGCGTGTGAGTGTGTGTGTGTGTAAATCAGGATTGGTGATGAACGCATCTGTTCTGATCTCTTGCTTCATCGTCTATATATAGCCTCTGACACGGACAGTCCTATCATACAACACAGGTAAGGACCAGAACAACAACAAAGGCGGCTATGTTATTTGGCTAAGTGTATATAGACCCTTTATGCCAAGGGTATAGCTATGTATGTATATATATATATATGCACATAGTGGAGACCTGAAATATCATTGCAACCTGAACTCAAGGGCCAAGGGGGCCCATCCACTATCAAACATGTTTTCCTATGCATAATCAGAATGCATAAATAAGAACCCTTCTTCACCTGTGGCTGCCTCTACAATTCCCAAGTACTGTCATGAAATACTTTATATGTGCAGTTATATTGGACGTTGTAGGGTTGAGGGTTTAAAGCTTTCTAAAGAAAACATTTAAGTCTTAGTTTAAGGTATCTATACACAGTCAAAGGTACTTCTTGGAGACATGGATCTTAGCCTTGAGAATGCCTCGCTGCTCCTTGGGAACGTCCCCGAAGAAAACTCCTTCGCGAGCCTGCTTGAACTTCTTCACGAGGGCGTGATAGCTGCGAATCTCTGCATTCGGTGGCAACCCGACTTGTACCTTTGCCTTAGCCTTAGCCTTAGGACATGGCTTCGCAGCTGCAGCCTTCGCCTTTGCTTTTGCAGAGGCCTTCGACTTTTTAGAGGCTTTGGCTTTGGACTTGGGGTTCTTCTTCGAAGGCTTCGGTTTCTGGGTCCGCTTTAGTGCCAACTTACTCAAGCAATCCCTGCGGAGTCTCTTTGGAGAGTCTTCCTCGGACCCGTTCTCATTCTTGTTCCTCTTCTTCGACTTGGCCAGCTGAAGCTGATCCGATCGAGTGAGCAACTCCTCAGGGGCAGCAACCAAAGCCTTGGGATCGTGGGATTCCAATTCTTCCTGAACCTTACCACCTGCCGGCGCTTCTGGGCGTGGGCTCTGCGGCACTGCAGCAGCAGCCATAGGCAAAGCTTCATCGTCAGAAATCTCGAGGGTTTCTCGACTTGAACTTGCAGACCTTGCCTGTACCGCTCTGGCAGCTCGTGCTGCAACCTTCAACTTCAGCTTAGCCCACAACAAAGCTTTGAAGTGCAAGGATGCTGGCTTCTGTTCTTGCCACCCAAGTTTTGCCCTTGCCCTCGCTTCATACTTCTCCTGCGTGCAGGACACTACTCGGGCCCTTCCTATGGAACAAGTGCTGCCAAAAGGCGGGGCCTGCCAGTCATGCTCGAGAGGCTGTGCCGAAGTCGACCTGGGATGCATCAAAACATTGTCTGCTAGTTGTGTGAGTGTTTGTGTATGTGTTTGTGTGCACCTATATAGAAAGTCGTGTCTTTCTGATACATGTTTCGGTAAGCTCGAAACTCCTGGTAACCAAAGAACAATCGACCGGATGCACATGCGATGCAGCAAAGGAGCGGGTGAAGGGAATCGTCGTCACTCTCATCGGAATCGTCAACCTCCCGACTTAATAGATATAATCAGAGGCAGCCCTTATGTGCACTATGCATACGTTTCATTCGTATGTGTGTCGACGTTCCATGTATACGGTCTATTCACATGCCACATATCTATACATATATATATATATATATGTGTATATATATATAGTGCACAGCATGCTTCTCTAGATTGTTGTACTTTTCCATACAACAACCCATTTGGTTGAAAGAACATGATGGTGCACACATGTTGGAATCACCATGCCTTCTATCCCTCGATAATTGCATGACTTCATTCACATACCAAGAGCTGCATGTGCCTGCTGCACCTCGTCCACAGTCGACTCGCGAACGACCGCTGCCTCAAGTAACAAACCATGGGCAGCTAACAGCGTCGAGATTCCGTCACTCACATCCAGAGTTCATGAGTGTGTATACAGTTGTGTAGGATGCACTGGGTTTATATGTTTCCCATACATAGACTCTTGCATCTGACATGTACCAACACCCACAACGATGGTCCGAGTTGCATCTAGCTGTGATTCGGTCATCGACAGCGTATCCATCGTATCTGCAGTAGAACCATGTCCTTGGTCGGGTTTAGGCTTCAGCAGGGCTTCTTTAAAGCTTCGGGATTTGAGGTTTACGGCCAATGCAGCACAATTGTCTATGCGTGCAAGCAGGCGTCGGGCAGGCTTCATTTCCACATCGGCCAGGGGCCCAGCAGAAGCAATCGAACGTGATTCTGTTTCAAAGGAGAGGGATTTGACAACACAGTCCGGTCCTTCAGTGGCCTTGTCTGGCGCGGGGATTGATGGCATCGAAGGGCTCCGGCTTGGCTCCGAAACACCGGGGCTTGGATCAGAACTCGGGGACACCAAACCCTGCTCAATCGGAACAACGACCTCCTTCTTTTCTCGATCCAGCTCGGGCTGGGACTTAGCTCCATCGAAAGCAAGACGGGGTTGGCCACTGCCCTTATTCTTGTAACGGATCGTGAAACTCGGAGATCGATGAAACGTAGATGTGGTTTTTGCCTTCTCGTAAGACTTCCTGAAAGCCTTGGTGTATGCATCTCCTCTACAAAATAAATTTGCACATCGAGAGTAAGAAATGATGCTGATACTGAATATGCATGGCTGAATGCAGCCAAAGTGCTGCCACAACCGAAGAAACGTTCAAGTCCCGTTGGGACTCCGACCGCTCGGCCAAGCGACGTAGGTGGTTCAACAGCTTCTTCAAAACAGTAGCCGTGTTCTTCAGAACTTTTCTGGGTATATGCACCTGAGTGGTCTATGCTGACAAGATGTTTGACCTACATCTTTACACGACCAGAAGGCGATATTCATGCAATCTAGGGACGGGTTTCTCGAGTTGTACTCCGATCTGGGTTGCCAGCTCTTTAAGCACAACCTTCAAAACCGGAACCGTAGCCACATCCTTGCACTGCGCATAGGCCTTGGCCAATGGCTTCATGATATCCTGAGCGGCGGCCGGCACATCAAGGGTTCGGCATAAGACTCTATAGAAACTTTGTACAAAGGGTTTCGTGTAGCATCTCTAGGGTTGATAGAGGTGGGGTTCTATAAATATTCGAACATCAGCTAAAGTGCCCGGTTCATACCCACATGCTCGGCATTGATCCCTGGGTCATCATGACACTTCAGCATCAGATACCGCTTCGTCTCAGCCACACGATGCACGAACGACTTGTGCTTGAGCATTGCCTGGAACAGAGCTATGTATAAGGCATGTGTGAAAGCAGGACGGTATTCCTCAGACACATCGTCAAAATGCAGCCTTCAAAGCTTCGTCCACAGTGTCTTTGACAAAGCCATGGGTTTCACTGAGTAGCAAGCCCATTGCTTGGAAAAAAGGGCTCTGCCGGCAGTGCCAGCTCCTAGAAAGCTGTTCTGTCTGATAGCCCACAGAAAGCCTAGATGGAGTTAACTTCGCCATCATAGGTCATATAAGATTGCATGATACAGAGCACCCATTTAAGAGCTCAAAGCTTCATGATACCCAATGAAAGAGCTTGAAACGTTCATGAAACATTCATGTCCTGAGCCCGCCTGCATCGGATACAGATGCACGGCTACACAACATGTCATCCTTGGCAGCAGCAGCTTGGTCCCTGGCCATGACATCCAGGGCATCTCCATCGCCATTGAAGTTTATGTAAGGATGCAAGGCTCTTTAGAGGCCTTGTGCGGGTTAAACAATATACAGGCATTGGCCAGTGCCTCTTCAGATTGCTTCCAGAAGCTGCTTTGTGTCGATTCATGATTTCACAACGTCATGCGAGCAAAAGAGGCCCGAACTCGCTCGAAGACTTCCCACCAGTCTATGTCCCCCAAGTAATTGGTTAGTCTAATTTAGCTACCATTAATAATTGGTATAACCAATAATTTGCGGTAAAACCAGCTTTAACAAGTCAACCAAAAAAAGGAACATCAAAGGAGACTACAGGTAAGGACCCTAGGACCTAGGGGCATTTTTGGGTTGGGGATTGGTGGCTTAGGTTTTAGGGTGCTGTAATGGCTTAAGAACCCACTTACTGTGCCGGTTGTTTGTGTTCTTAGCTCAATAAGTAACCGGTGACCACTTTGCCGCTTTGCCGGGTTGTGGGAACTAAGCAACTATGGGGCTTGAATTCCGCAAGTGCCTCAATATTCACAACAGGGTGTTGGGGTGTGTCATGGTATGCTCATAGGGGCAGCAAGGGGGCATTCTCACTAATCACTAATCATACAGACTTCTATATATTACCATAGTGTGCAAGCTTTGTATAGAGCACGCATCCAACTTTAGTGATCTCTTGCAAGAACACGCACTGTCCCAGCCGCACGATCTATGGATCGGGGAGCATTACTTCTCCCGATATCGGTAAGAAGTGAACTCGAAAGGTTAACCAAGTTCTACATCTGAGCACCCTTCAACCCGAACTTTCAAACCCCGGAACCCTTATTCGCTGAAAAAAGCAAAGCAAACCCTGTTCGACCCTACATCCTACTAGAACCCCATTTGGCTGTAAATTCCAGAACCCCCAACTCTATAACTAACCGGATCACCCTGAAACATGGCCACCCTGAAACCTAGCCATGAGCCCAAGCTCCTATTAAGCCCCAACCGCAAGAACCGCAAGAGGCCTTAACTTAATTTCAAGCCCTAAGCTCTCAATCCTAAGCCTTAAACCCGAAACCCTGTCACCCTAAACCTTCATCCTAAACCCTAAACCCTTGGACCCTTAAACCCCTCAACCCTTAACCCTATGCCCTAAACCCTTAAACCCTTAAACCTTAAGCCCGAAACCCTACCTAGGCAGAGCTGGCCACCTTACGGGAACGGCTGATGGAGAAGCACCTGCAAGTGGCCGATCGCTCCTCGCTTGGCATTGGCGTTGAGCGTTTAAGGTTCAGGGTTCAGGGTTTGCAGAGTTTAGGGTTTAGGTGGCTTTTAAGTGAGGTTTGCAATAAGGTCATAAAGGGTTCAATAGATTCTTGCTTAGGGCTCGAGAATTAGGACTTTTGTTGAAAAGTAGATGTAGGATCCAGAGGTTTGCAGGCTACTGCATGGCCCCTAAACCCTCAACCCTAAACCCCCAAACCCTAAACCCTTGTGCAGTTTTGGGGGGTACTGGTCTTCGGTGCTTCCAGTACTTGCATCTTCGAAATTTGCAATGCAAGCACCGCATGATATCCATGTGGCATTGATTTGCACAGGTGCCATCGGCCTGCGATTAAAAAATACTAGATAACACTATTCCGCAGGGTCTCTTCTTGTACTTACATACGAAACAGCATACCCTGAACTGTCTGGTTCTTAGTAGGGTGGAATGGATCCCTATGATAGTCCCTTAAGGTCCCCTTGTAGTAGTCCTGATAACCCAGTCATTCCCCCATTCCCTACTAAGAACCAGACAGAATACTTATAGTCTCCATTGTAGTTCCTTCTTTTGGTTAACCAAAATCTATAGTATAGGATCCTAACCAAAACGCTGGTTAACCACAAAAAGGAACTACAAATGGAGACGCTAGGTACAGACGAAAAAGCATAGTCTAAAGGCTGTTCGAGCTAGGACTCATCTTCAAATCCGAACCGGACCTGCTTGTAGGCCCCTTCTTTTCAGACTTTTGGAGTCTAGAAGTGTTTAGGGTGTAGGGTTTAGGGTTTAGGTTTCAGGTTTAGGTTTTAGGGTTTAGCGTTCAGGGTTCAGGGTTCAGGGTTTAGCGTTCAGGTTTCAGGGTTCAGGGTCTAGGGAGGGTTAAGAACCTTTGACCCAACATGGCCTGAAGAGAGAACCGTTGCTGTCGTCACTACATAAACAAAGCCTGCCACGCAAAAGAGTTGGAGCCAGCAACTGCAGTCCTCAGCTCCTTAAAACCGACAACCCGAGTCAGAGCCGGAAGCCTTGGAAACGACTTGGAGGTCATGCAATGCCCCATGCGGACCACGCCGGGAGAGGGAGCCTGCAAAGTCTCACAGAAAAGGAGGACGCTCGGATGGCAGTTCTGCTTGGAAGCTTTAACGGGTTTGTTCTGCCTTTTGCAGAACCTACCGTTGTGTCATACAGGCTTCTGGGGAGAGCGTTTGAATCAGCACATAGTCGCCAGGGCTACGATGATTACGACTGTAACCACTACTGTGTTATTTTAATGCGCGCTCGGCCTATTCCTATGTCTCGAGGCCCTATAAGACGCCTGAAGACAGGATTGTTTCATTGCGTGGACAGGTCTTGGGTCCTGACGGCTGCGGAACCCAACGCCTTACGCCCTATAGCTTTCCAGGCTTATGTCGTTGTCCACCCAGATGCAAGAGAAGCCTTATATCCAAACAAGCGTCTACTTCGGCGGTTCAGAACATCTGGAAGTGGTGCATCCGTTCCCTTATCAGGCCCACATAAAGACACGACTTCATAAAACCTTTGAAGGACACTAACCCGAAACTCTAAGTCGTAAACCCTAAATCGACAAACTCCAATCTCTAAACCCCACAATCTCAGCTCTAAACCCCAAAACCTTTCAAGCCCTTCAGCCCTGCCCAGGATGATCCGGCCCAGCCGGATCCTTTCAAGGATGAAGTTGCCACTAGCCTGCCTTGCCTCAGCAGTAGGGTAGGTACGCTCGCACTTTTTGGGGCTACTATAACCCCTATATAATCCCAAAGGATAACCTTTAGTTGCCCGGGAAATTGGACAAGTAGGGTGCCGGTTTGGGGTTTGAGGTTTCGGGTTTAGGGTCTCCGGTTCAGGGTTCATAGGGATTTAGGCTTGCCACTGGAGTTTCAGGGTGAGCCGCCTTTTACGGGACAANTTCGGGTTTAGGGTCTCCGGTTCAGGGTTCATAGGGATTTAGGCTTGCCACTGGAGTTTCAGGGTGAGCCGCCTTTTACGGGACAACCCTAAAAGGAACTGTCAAGGTTTAGGGTTTGCAGGCTTTGGTGTTTCTGGTAGGGCGGGCGGGGTTCAGATTGGGAGTTTGGGGGGCTTTTGCAGTGCTGTTAGGATTTGGCGTTTTTGGGCTTGCGGCTTGATGCATTTGGGGTTTCATGGATTCGGGAGGGTCTAGATCTCAGCCAGACAGGGTCCAGGGCTCGAGGGTTCTGGGGATCGTAAGGTTTGAGGGATTACGCGGCAAATGATGCCGGGGCAGTACTCCAAGATCCCTTAATTAAGGAACATGCCTTAAGTTGCAGTAAGATCCTGAATACGATTTAAGGTATGTTCCTTAATTCCCTTATAGAGCCCTTATAGATCCCTTGGAGGCTCCCTTTAAGGAACCCTTAGGCCTTAGGCATATTCCCTCATGAAGGGGTATTGGAATCTCTGTGTAGAAATAGTATCCTTACGGGGGGGGGGGGGGGG
>BGNK01001481.1:0-15412 GCA_003297005.1 Symbiodinium sp. clade A Y106 | reverse complement strand
CAACGATGAAAGTAAGGCAGACGTGACAGCCATCGTTCCTCAGTTCATCTCAGCCCCAACAGCAACTCCACTCGAGCGATGGGAGCCTTTGGCTGGGAAAAGCCCAGGGTTTAGGGGTGTTATATAGGGGTTTAGGGTTTTAAGCTGGGGTTTAGAGTTCAAGGTTGTGTAGCTCCAGTTCGAGCAGTCTCTAGTCGAGCTCTCTACTCCGTTTTAGGACTTCATTCCTGTCACCCAAGATTCCCATAACGTTAGGAAACCATGTTACTTCTGTTGAACCCCATAGGGTCTTAATCCTAAACACTCAAGCTTAAATCCTGGACCCCAAGGCTTCAATCCTCTACAAGGAATGGACATGTTAGCTGCATTCTTGCCAATCAGCGACCTCTAATTACAAGGACTGGATTTGTTAGCCACATCTTCGTGCTCCGAGGTCCCGTCATACTAATCAGTGACCCCTACAAGAAATGGTTTTCCTAACCCCATTTGCTGTTCTCCGCTGTGCAAAGGAAGCTCACTCGCTATAAGGCTGCTCCGGAGCTAGCACTGCGCCCCAAGACCCTAGCCCCTAAACCCAGGCCTCAAACGCTAAACCCTAATTAGGCCCTATATAATAAACCCTAAGCCCTTTGCCACTGAGCTACATCCCGATTTCTGCCTTTGCCCGCGAATCTTCCGGGCCTGTCAGAAAGTGGTAACTCGATTTTTGCCTTTGCCCACGAGTCCCTGAGCCACAATCCAATCCGGTGTTTGCACTTGCTTGAGGGAACCTGGCCAAACCTAGCAAGCCATCTTGCCTTTGCCCGCGAACCGGCCAACTTGCCTTGGCCCACGAACTGACCTCAGGTTTATAGACCCTGAAACTTGCCTGTGCCCACGAACTTGGGCAAAGTGTAGGCGGCTAGCTTGCGTTTGCCCGCAAGTGTATTAGGGTTCAATATCCAATGACAAAGAAGTTTAGGGTTTAGGACTTAAGGTACTATGGAGCTTTATAGGGGTCCCATAGGGGTTCCTGTGACAGCGTTCCGGTAAGGGGAGCCATATTCGACTGTGCGGTTTTCGGAGACTGAGACTTTCAGACGGGTTCCTACAAGCGTTCCTTGAAGGATCTCTAGAAAGGGAGCTGTACTCCGTGGCTCTAGCGGTTTGCGCATCATGGGTTGAAGGGTTTGGAGTTCCTCAATCTGGAACCCTATGCTCAGATCTTGAACCCTAAAGCTGTCAGCTGTAGCCAAGACGCTATAAACTTGAAACCCCTCGGAACAAGCACTGCAACATACCAAAGCCCCAAGCCCCGAGCCTAAACCCTCGACTTCCTTTACCCCAAATCAAATCTGCAAGCCCCTAAACTATAAAGGTCTTCAAGCCTAATCTTAACTAAAACCCAAACCCCAAACCAAATCTGAACACTTCCATTATAGACTCTTAGAAGCCCTTTGCCTCCCTCGAAAATCGGCTTCTCTAAGGCCGCTTTTGACCCTCGAACCACCGCCAAACCCCCAAAGCAGTAACCACCACAACCCTAAACCCTAAAGCCCTCAACCCATCAAAAGTCCGATGCACTTTGAAAAAAAAGCCCTCAACCCTATTTCAGAAACCTTATAATTTGCTCCAAGGCTTCTTTGAGCTCCGGACTCCTCGAACGCGAGGAGGCGGGCGTGACGGAGGAAGAGGCCGGGTTGTAATTGTGCTTGTTTTATTCTGCTATACGTACATGGACAGAACAACGGGGACGTTTTATTTGCTTTAGCTGTTTTAGCGATATTGATTTGTAGGGTTTAGGGTTTAGAGGATGCAGGGTGAATAACGGTGGGGCGGGGGGATGGGGGGGGCGGGGGGTGAGCGCTTGGCGGCTTAGGCTTTACGGTTTTCAGAGTTGAGGTATTGACGCACAAGCATATTACCACAACGCGTTTGTGTTGCGTATGTGCTTGTAGGGCTTCTGGTTGTCTCTTACAGGCGGCGTATACAAACTTATTGCAGAAAACTGCCCAAGCAGGGTTTACGGTTCCAGAAGCCACAAAGCATGCATGGTTTATAGCAAACCCATATGTCATTGGATTCGGAGCGGGAAAGACCAGCAGTAGAAACGATGGATGCCAGCCTCCAACCCTACTGTTGATAAACCCTAAACCCTAAACCGTTGGTTTCGATGTTTACCTTGGTTCATGGTTTCTGCTCAGAGCCTGAGACCCCAAGACCCAACACTCAAAAAGCCCCTGAAGCAGGGCCCATCTTCATTGGAATCGGGCTTTGGGGAGTGTATATACAGAACAAATAAGAAGTAGAGTAACTACAGTTCCATGTTCTTTATATACAAGCTCATGTTATATTAATTTGAAGCCATCAAAAGAATCCGTAAGGAAGAATTCTCCCGACTCATCTATGAAAGCCGAAGGCAGACTCTAAACCTAATTGTAGGAACGCTTGTGGGAATCCTTACACAGCTCAAGCAAGGAGACGCATAAATTCGCCCTTGTGCACAAGCACATACTGGACTTGCGTGGCCCATGGCGGCTTGCTAGCAGCCCCGAACGCTATATAAATCAGGGCTTACCCTAAGGGTCCATGCCCAAATAGTATATACTTCGGCCCCAATGTACCTACATAATCTATATAGAGACGACTGTATTTAGACGGCCAAGGTATATAGTATTTGGGTACATGGACCCTGAGGGTTAGTGTGTAGGGTTCTCGGAAGCCGCACAACTTTGCTAGACTCGGGTCCTGAGCTCGTTTGCCTTTAGGATTGAGGCACCGATGTGAACGCCCGCGGACACGGGTTGTTCCAAATGTAGGTACCATCCCGATTGTATTGAAGTGTCGTCCTGATATAAGTATACCATACCCTAAACCCTCAACCCCTAAATAAACCCTAAACTCACCGCCAGGAAGCCTTCCCCAAATTACAAACGGATCATGACCTCCCTATCCGTCTAGAAACGCATTTTCAAGAACAGCTGCCCTAAGGTGTACCCAAATAGGATATACTTTGACCTTAAGGTAGTCCCTATATAGGTACTTTGGGCCAAAGTATATACTATTTAGGGACATGGACCCTCTATAGGGCTGATTAACAAAATCACTTAAATGTCCATAGAACCTTGCAAATCAATGTCCGTTGCACCCTAGACTAAGACCGGACTCGCGTGAGTCCCGTGTCCTGCCACAAGCTTGCAAGCTTCATTTAGAGCATAGGGTTGCAGGGATTAGGCCTCGGGACATAGGGTTTAGGGCTTACGGTTTGGGGTTTAGAGCTTTGGGTTTAGGGTCTTGGCATTGAGTTTAAGGGTTAAGGGTATATATAGGGTTGTAGGCTTTAGGGCTTAGTGCGTGTAGGGTGTAGGGTTTAGCGCACGGCAATCGAAGCCTACGTATCTTCTGCGTGCCGCCGCCTGGCAGAGCCAATACTCGGCCAAACTTCGCAGCCTCAAAAGCCATGGGGCTGGGCATTCAGACAGCATGTTTGCGCTGGAACAAAAGCGCCGCACAGGCCGTATTCCTCGGCCCAGATCAGACTGTCATGGCCCTACCGTTTCGGGTCAGAGAGGATCCGGCTGGTGCTGGAGAGGGAATCGCCAGAGGTCTTGCTACAGCTGCAAGTTGCTGCTGATCGGCCGGCAGGCTCGGAGAGCTGCTGATGGTCGTCAACTTCTACAAAATGTATGAAAAACGTGCGGGCTTCGACAGAGCTGTACCCATCACCTCATTGCACGTTGCACTTCCACAAGAGCTACAGTTGGCGGCATTGCAGTGTCGGTCCATGTTGCTGTGACCCCCCAAGAGGTCCATGTCCAGGAGCATCCTACGCAAACCTGAGCAAGCAGATTCAATGCAAGTTAGCGCTTGCATTACCTCAACTGGCGCCATCCTGCATGGGACTCAGCTACATAGTGCCATGTTCCTTCAAGTGTATGGTCCGGTCCCCCTGAGAGTAGCAGAAAAATCCTTAATATTAATATGCTCTAGGCTCTCTAAATATCTACCTTAGTCTCTGGTGGAAGTGTCATTGTAAGGGTGATGTACTTGGGAGGAGTCACTACCAACAAGTCTCCAGCTCTGCAGATTGTGTGAGCTAAGTGATCAAGGTTTGCCCCCTCTGTTCAGACGATCTTGAAGCCCGATACATGGAATGCTCCAGGATGCTTTAAACCCTACTCTAAGCGTGTAAGACCCACTGTCCTGAGTCGTCTTACTTGCAATGCTACAAATCCTTGTCTGCACACCTGGGAGCTTAAACTCCTAGATCCAACCGCTGCAACCCTAATCGAACTTTGATAAACCCTATTAACCCCAAGCCAAACACTGAACCCTATATAGTCAAACTCCGAACCCTAAGCCCAAAACCCCTAGCCCTTGGCCTAGGAAGCTGTCCTACCATGCAGCGCGCACTGCCCGTCGCAAGCGCACCGACTCGGCGATGGCCTTCTGATGCAAGAATTTAGGGTTTGGGGTTTGCGGTTGGGGTGCATAGGTTACATTGTTTAGGGTTTGGGATGGCTAAGAGTATTACAATCAACACTACCATCGCCGATGAGGGCAGCTACCATGGTCCTGGATGACCAGGATGTTCCTGAGTACCATGATGATGACGATGATGATGGTAACACTGATGGCAAATATCTATGTTCGTGGTGCTTAAGGGGTTTTGTGTTTGGACACATTCCCGCTGTCGGTCCAAACTGTCGGTGGCTTCACCTAGCCAGTGCGTCTCAGCTAGTTCAGGCGTGCCCCTAAACTCGCACTTTTCAGTGCTAAGCCCGAAACTAAGCCCATAATACCTGCCACAGAGAATAAAAACAGCTGCAGGATGTTTGAGGCCTGGGTGTTAGCGTCTAGGGCCTAGGGTTCAGGGGTCTACCAACCCTACCGGCATCGTAGAACTGCCGAGGTTGGCTAAACGGCGCTTAGATTGAGGAAAGTACGCTTTGCTTTGGTCCGAGCGGTGGTTCGATGCGCTCACGGGATGTAGTCTTCAGTTTGCATATGACCCCAAACACAGCTTTTTGTTGGGTTTGGCTTTCTTTGTTAAGTGTTCGATTCGCAGCTTGAGGAAAGGTGTCCGCAAGCGGCGCTACAGTCCAGCGTTTCCAACCTTATCGAAGTCGAACAACTGTTACATATTCCTCTAATTCTCTCCATGATCGGACGAGAATATGCCAGATTATACCCCAACTCAAGCTCCTAAAAGGAGGCTTTTAGAACCCTATAAAACCTGCAGCGCCATGTTCTACTCATTCCGGACGACCGGCTAGTTGTCAGCGCTCTACATTCTTGGCCTTGCAGCCGGCCATATCCCTAAGTCATGTGTATATATATATATAGAGAGAGGTTCAGAATGCTGTGTGACTTGATCCTCGGAACTCCAATGCTTTCTGAATTCAAGACCGTACATACCCTACTTTAGAGGGACCTTAGCATGATTCAAGATATACTAGCTAACCATGGGGGGGGGGCCGGAGATTCTGGGAAGAATGAGCTTCTGATCATCAGATAGTCCAATCCGATAGACCTGGCATGGGTTGTGAAGCCCTAGTCGAACCCTAAACCCCAAACTCCTAGCCATCCTTGGCCTTCCTGAGCCAGAGATAGCAGACGGAAAGAAGGGTTAAAAAAAAAAAAAAACTCCTAGCCCCAAGCCCTGAGCTGCGACTGTTGCGGATGTGGGGATTAGAGCCTTTGTTTTGAGGAGTCCCGGCGATTCAACGAGATTTTCCTCGAAGAGACGCCCGACGCCGATTCAGTCCTCGAGGATTTGGGAATTAGGGCTCAAGGAAACGGTTTAGGGTTTAGGGTTTAGGGGAAACATCGAGGCAGAGCTGCCTGTTAGTACAGCATAATCAGCTGGCACAATACAACATACAAGGACATGATACATCATATTAAGATCTTGTAGGCCACAGAGGGTGCCTTCTTCCAGCTGCACTTGATGAGTACTTTCTCTGAACGAAGCAGCCGGACTAATCAAAGTCCAAAGCCACACCAACATAGTTTACAGCACGGACAGATACTCCCCCAGGCCACGAATCCAATCGTAAACCTCACATGCTTCAGTAACGTATATGCATAGGTACATATACATATACATACATACATACATACGTACGTACGTACATGCCTACATACATACAGATGTACATACTTCATTCAGAGAAATGGGCATTTACATGTGTGTATATAAATACATACGCGGATGAGCACCATAGACACCTTTTCAGGAGTCTTGGGTGAAGCAGCACCCGAAATCAAACTTAAAGATGCAACGTGTGATTCAATCTTGAAATCTGGATCTCCGTTGGCGCCTGAAGCGCTGTACCCGAAGTCGTGCTAAAACCCTACAAAACCAGGTCCTGCTTGCAGCGATTTGTCTTGTGTCCGGAAAGTCGGATACAGCTGGGATGGGCCCTTGCCGCCACGGTTCTCATCGAGACTTGGACGTCTGATGGCCTTAGGTCCTAAAAGCTGAAATTAGTTTGTCATGTCTTTTGGGTTCGAGCCGATCAACTGCAGGATGTGTTTTCACTGCTGCCACTGTTGTTGCTAACGGACCGAGCTTACGGTAGAAATCGGTACGATTGTTCGAGATCGCAGGTTGATTCGGTTCGACTGCCTTCCTGCTCTTGGCCTGGAGTTCGGGACAAACCCTGAAGCGTAAACCTCAAACTCTAAGCCTCAGTGCGAAAGCAAAGCCCTCGACGTCCTACGGAATTGCGAACCCTTTCTTTAAGCCTCAGACATTGTTGTTTTTGGACGGCTCTGTGTTGGAACACCCAAGAAGATTTCTTCTTCTCCCTATCTGGGGATCCTAGCCGGCCTTTATCAGACAGGACCCCGAACACCGACTCCCAACAGACTAAACCCTACCTTAACCCCAAGTAACCTACCTTTTTAAGGACTCATATAGGGAAATCATAATTGGAACCCTAAAAATGCAGGTTCCTTAGGGTCCAGGTAAACCCTAAGCCCTAAACCTCTATAAACCCTCAACAGACCTTATCTCACGGAGCTATTGCCCTCAGTCCAGAAAAAGCCAAGCCTCGGCCCGATCGTTTGAATCGAGAAGCTTGAGGGTCTTTAGGGTTTACGGCAGGGTTTAGGGATTAGGGTAGGGTTTAGGGTTTAGGGAACTTATAGGCGTCTATGGTGTTTTTCTACATGGTTCAGAGCCAGATTCGGATTTCCACAGACCTCCCAGCCGAACGCGGTACGCTAAACCCTTAACCCGTACTATCCTCAATACAACCCACAGGGTTGCAACACCCCAAAACCCCGAAGCTTAGCTCGTCGCCAAGATGGCACAGACCCGCTTAGGGTTTTGTGTTGGGGTTAGCTAGAGACCGGGAAGGTATGGGACATGATCACGATTCCTCTCGAGTTCTTCCCCTTGACGGAGTTCGCAGCGCATGTGGACAACGTCGCCTTGGCCCTTTGCCTGTGGTGAGGGGAGGTCCCAAAGCCTCCCCAAAGCCTAAAGCCTGAACTCTAAAAACCTTACAGGGTCCGGGGTTACTGGTTAATTAGGGTTCAGGGTTAAGGGCCGGCAAGGTTTGTGGTTCCAGGGTTTCACAAGGACTAACAGTTAGCAAACCCAAGAAGATAGGCAGCATGTCGACTCCAGGAGCCTCAACCCTTGAATCTCGCAAAGAGACCCATATTTGAAGGTTCGAGATGGAAGAAGTACGTGATTAGTGCAAAAGCAGTAGCCACCCTATGGTCCTTAAAGCACAGCATTCGGCTTTGATACTGCCCTAGCCCTAGATTTCCTAAATCACAAAACCCATAAGCACTGAATCTCCGTTTGCCTTAAATCCTAAACCCTGAATCCAGGCTTCCCTGGTCTTCTGGATGCTCGATGTTCCCTTGCATTTGGTCTTCGGTGTCCAGATGGCTGGCGTCACGGAGTCTTGAACGATTCAGTGACCTTGCCCTTGCTTGAGCTTGTATAGTAGTAGCCAGAAAGTTGGAACATCATTATCCTCATGGCCTTAAGGTAAAGTATAGGGATCCTCGCACGAATCCTCCTAAACCCATGTTCCAACTTTCTGGCTACTACCATAGGGATATTTTATCCAGGGGTCATTGAGTTCCAGGACCTTTCTAAGATAGGCATACATTGGGGTGCAGTATGTTCTGAACTCCTGGGTTGGGGCCATCAGAAAAAGATGAGGCCGCAATATAGATCCCAAATAGTAGGATCATGAATGCAAGTAATCTCCAAGTCGTTCTTCTTTGTCGAAGCCTGTGCTAGCTGGGGTCCGGACGGAAGATTGGACGGAAAATGTGGTTTCTCAGGAAGCTGTAGAGACTGGGGCTTACGACGTTTTCGTTTCTAGACTTCCCTGCAGGAAATGCGGCCGAAGAAGCTCTTCAAGAAACTCGGCAGAGCATGTCTGGCTTTACAAGAGTTGCATGATCTTGCATGTGAGGAAAGCTGCGAGGAGACACCCCTACCCCCGCGAGGCTGCATCGAGTCCGCTCTGCTCTCGTCGGATCACCTTGCTCTAACCTGTGATACCAAAACATCCGTGAGCACACCGGGATGTGATGCTTCCAACCCCAGCTTTGCCTACTTCTAAGGGTCCATGTGCCCAAATATACTGCATGGGTAACTGGACTCTCGGGGACGTGTTTTTCATCTTACCCAGGCTTTACCTGCAGTCCTGGTTTGCAGTGGACATGATGATCATCTTCGTGGATACTGTGGTGCTCACCTTGAAGTTGCTCGGACGGCCCTTGCAGGGTTTTTGGTTTCGGGGTTTCGGGTTTTGGGGGATTGTCTCGGGCAAAAGACCTCAGTTGACCGGTCAGGTATTCAGGGGTCTACCATGCTAACATGAGTTCTACCGGGAGTTTTTAGCACGGGTGTATACACAGACTTAATATTATATATATATATATATACATATACGTACACACACACATACGAATATGTCTGTAGACACACTGACCTGAATGATATCGAGGTGTATGTATAATGTATGTATGTATGTATGTAGATAGATAGCCGGCCCAAGGTGATGAACCCTAAATCCCTAAACCCCCAACTCCAACCCCAACACTTCAAGCACAAGATGGCCTGCATGTCAGCCCCCAAGGCTGGAAAACCAAACTCTGGGAGGAAGAGTTTAGGGTTCCCTGCTATTCTCTACTACAGACTTAGTCCAATTCGGCGGTTTATTGAAACGGTTTAGGGTTTAGGGTTCAGGGTTTAGGGTTTAGGGATGAAGCGGTTTTTTATTTTGAGGCTAAGGGGCTTACACCGACATAGAGTGGAAGTCCGACAGTTGGAACGTGATTATCCTCATCCCCAGAGGTAAAGTTTAGGGGATCCCAGCACCAATCATCCTAGATCCATGTTCCAACTTTCTGGGCTTGTCTGTAATTGGATTCGGGACATTTTATATTTTCCCTTATTGGGCTTAAGAGGTAAGCTTTAAAAGCACCACCTAGTGGACCACGTACATTCGAGAAGACCAGGTTCATCTACTATGCCGACCCGCCACTCGCCACGGTCGTTTTGGCCCGCGGTCTAATGTAGACCCTGATACCAAACCTGGTTCAGGGTTTAGGGTTTAGGGCGCCTTTCTAATACTCGGATTCCTGCTACAATCCTTTTTGAAGGAGTGCGGGGTATCAATCAGGGGTTTACATTACAGTCCTGGTCGATGGCAAAGTTTGGATCACTATAGGGCTAGTGCCCATTGTACCTAAAACCCTGGTCTAAGTATTCCCGCCCGAGTATTCCAAGCCTTCCTGATCAGCCGGGAACTTCCAGCTTTCGAGCGTGGACAATCGCGAAAGTCTACCTCTTAAGGGTTTGGGGTTTAATTTAGGGGTTTGGCAATTTGGGTTTTGGGGGTTTTGGTTTTTGGGTCTAGGGTGATGTACCCGTCTATGAACAGTCACGACCGCATGCAATGTGTGGTTGCTGGGCAGGAAAGGCTGAATGACGCGAGGACTTGTGAAAATGCCAACAGTGTAGCTATCTCGTTTAAGGTGAAACGTGTTGCTGTCTCCATCGTATTTTCTGTACCCATTGTTTTGTTCGTCTGTTTGTTGTTTGCCCTCCACCTGCTCTTTCGATATTTAGCCAGAGTGCTGAGCAACTATCTGTGGCGCCCCGATCCACCTGTATGCACGCCTGGGTAGCTATCGGTTTGTCTCTGCATCCACATGTAGCAAGGTTAGAACGGTTAGATAGTAAACTTAGGAGTGTTGGCATGTATTAATGTAGCATAATATTGCAATATATATATATATATATACTTAGAAACACATACATATAATATGCATGTATATGCCAGGCACCCGATGTACCTAACTGCTAAGTTGGTGTTGTGGGCGATATAGAGACCTACATCATCACAACTGTCTTCGGATCCGCCTGCAGCTTTTCTTTTGCAGTTCGATCAATTTCCGCTGATATCCGACCAGCTTGATCATGTATAAATGTCCGTTACTCACGTTCAACAGGTTGAGTGCCTGAGGCTGATTGTTACAAACCCAAAGGGTCCTATGTACTGTTATGGGGGATACCTCCCTGGATCATAATAGTAATTCCTAATATAGAAACCCTACATTCTAATTACTATATAGGTACTTTGGACCCCTTGGGAAAAGCACTTGAATGGTGCAGCCATATGTCTGAAAAGAAACCCTGAAGGTCCATGTGCCCACATAGCATATACTTTGGCCCTAAAGTACCCATATTGGGACTACTTTAAGGCCAATGCATATACATATGAGGACATGGACCCTTAGGGAAAGGAAAGAATCATTTGCAGGTTTCAATCAGTATAGCAGTGTTTTGGGTTGCAGGTAGATACGCAGCTAGTTAAGCTAGTTAAAGTCGGTTGTTCATTGTCTAAACAGCTTTCTAAAGGTTGACACTTCAGACTATGTAAGGCGGTTGAGCAAGCAAAAAAGCGGCATGTTTAGTTAGGTAACACGTTTCGGACAAACAAGATGACAGCTTTCTCAGTTCTGCGAAAACATGTACGTGCAAACGACATCAAACAGCCTCTTTAGTCTCGAATGTTTTTTTGGCATTAAGTGTTCAGGTCGAGCATGCCGGAATAGGTAATTTATTGATGTCGCTGAGCTCGTTGGTTAAGATATGTTGGCGAAGGACTGGCAGTGTTTGGCTTTGGGTTCTAAACTGCACTAAACACTGCTCTCACTGCCCTCATGCCAACTCATACCATGCGGCTTGTGAGACTCGAACAATTTTGGGATGTGGAAGTACCTTGCTTGCACAGTGCCGATCACCTGCCTTTCACGAAAATACTCACGGGTTTTGTTTCCTGCATTTCCATTCGAGCATGTTGAAACATGTGCGTCTTGAAATGAGTTAGAGTAAAGCATTACAAAAGTGCAAACTTATAACAGTTGATTCTACTTGGGCGGCGGGGTATCTGTGACATGCTAGATAGGCAGCCAAAGCAAAAGGTTCGTTCAAAGCCATTGAAGACGAGTTGTTGCTGTTGGCTTTTAGCAATATTCGCAAACCATGCAGTTTGTGAACACTACAGAAATGAGTCAACTTGAATAGTCATTTAAACGAGTCAGCTTGAATAATCGTTTGTATACTGAAAAAATCATTTGGCTACCTTAGTCAGGCAAAGCTTGGCATTATCAAGAATTGCTCAAGATTCTGACCCCCAATGATCCCTTGTGCTCGCAAGTACTCCCTAACCCAGAGACTCCAAAACCCCGGTCTATTCGTTAACTAACGGGTTTTGGAGTCTCTAGGTGCTTCGTAAGGTTCCCCAAGGCTCCCAGGACACTCAAACCTTCTCCCCTCGAACCGCACCCCTCTTAAGAATACTATAGCACAAGGGTCAAAACCCAGAAACATGGAAAGATACGAAACAAACCCCAACAAAACATCCTAAACAAGCACGTGACAATCTGTAACTGTCGACGTACTCCGGTAAAGCCGAGAAGTTCCAGGTTGGTGTTTGTGCTGTTTTGTTGTTCATTAGCGGTGGGCTTGCTTTTGTTGGTTTGTTTGGTCATGTTTGTTTCGGTTTTCGTTTTGGGAGGTTTGCTTCCGGTGATTTGGGTTCTGTCGCACGCGCAGCCAAGTCCGATGTGGTTAATCACAGTCACAGGCTTGCACTGGTTAACTAGCTCACATTGCAGAAGCCTCCGCAAACCTTCGGAATCTCACGAAGCGTTCACAAAACTGTTGATACAGGCCGACAAAGGTTGGTGCAGGGGAAGTCCGACCGCTTGTTTATTTGTTTATATATATATATATATGTGCATGTGTATTTACGTGTGTGCCTATGCGTACATCTAGACACACAGTTATATCTGTACATGTGATCTCAGTTGTATATACATACATATATATATATGCATATATATATATATGTGTGTGTGTATGTGCGGGAAAATGCTGACGGACTTGCGCATGACACATACATGTACAAGACCAGGAATCCAGTTTTTCGCTCTGGCCGTTTCCTTCGCAGCTTGCGGATCATCCGCTTAGTGCGGCTGATTCGTGTAGCAAAGCCACCTGGCCTGGTTTCGATGGTGCCTGGTTTGCGACTGTTGATCTTCCAAGTGCAACTGCGTATCTGGTATGGGCTTCTGGCCAGTAGCCTGTATGCCTCTGGCTTGTGTGGTTAAGCAGTATTTAGGACACACAAGATACACACAAGATTTCAGAGTAGAGGACGCGCTTGAGGCCAACAACACTATTAGAAAACCTAAACCCCCCTGCTACAGTTGAGCCTTCTTTCTCAACGACGCCCTACGCTGAAAGCTCTACAGCCCAATAAGAATCCCGAAAGCTCAGAAGCCCCAAACTGCTAATCCCAAGAGCCTCAACCCTAAACTCTACAAGCCCCCAAGACCCTCACCCCTAAACCCTGTAAGCCTCTAAACCCGAAGCTCCAGGATCCTTCTACAAATTCAGCAAAGCAAGGAACATAGTATAAGCGGCCAGAATTCGGAAAGCTTGACTTATTGAACATTGAACAGATGTTCCTTAACAAGAAAAACGACCTGAAAAATCCGACGAAGCCCTAGCAAAATCCATTGCAAGCCCATAGAAAAGACGCTATACCCTGAACCCTAACAGCCCTATAAATCGTGAACCCTGAAGCCCGAAAGCCCTAAAGCCCCAAAGCCTAAAGCGCGAAATCCTAAAGCCATAAAGCCCCAAACCGTAAAGCTCTATATAAACCCTGAAGCCCGAAACCCTAAAGCCCGAACACGCTAAAGCCCGAAAACCAAGCCCAAACGCCCTAAACCCAGAAGCCCTATACGACCCTTAGCAAGAGCGAGGTTGGAGCGCAAGGTGTCCTTCGTTGCCAACCGCCTCCTTTCGACGTACTCTCTGCTCCTCGTCTTTGGAAGGTTCTGGGTTCCTTCCAGTTCCTTTAAGGGTGCCTTTGAGGTTTCCTTCAAGGCTTCCTACAAGCGGATAGCTAGGTATTGCTTGTTAAGGACAGTAGTAGTGTGGGTTAGTATTCCAAAGAGTATACATGCTTATTGGGCCGTTAATTTGCAGGGCTTCGGGCCTCGGGTTGGGATGGCAACTCAACAGAAGGTTCTATGATGGGCAATCCATTCCAAAGCAGAGCCACTCATGCTAAGATGTGGCTTGAAGGCTCATGACGTCGCAGGCAGGGTTTAGGGAATAGAGGTTTTAGGGTATTGGCGTTTAGGGCAGTTTAGGGTTTAGGAGTTTAGGTACTATCTTGGGTGTAGGGGTTTTCAACTGTCAACCGGGTTTAGAAGAAAGCTGCTCTGTGGTCTACGGCAGCGTTGACTTTAGCTTTAACTTTTTTGTCTGTGTGGTTTTATTTTGGGTTTAGGGTTTAGGGGCCTGGTTGTCCTACGTCGGAGACAGAGGCTAGTTGGATGGATTCGGGAAGATAGCCCTATGGCTTGAAAACCCTCGCCAGGCATCAAGAAGCCTCGTCCCAGCCCTGCTTTCATATGGGTGGTTGTCAAAATTATGGACCCCTTTTTTAAAATTTTGGGTCCCTAATGCAGTACGGCACCTATTATTTAGGGTACCCAAATATGGTCCCTTTTTAAAATTTTGGGTCCCTAATATAGTACGGCACCAAAGAGGGACCCTAATTCTGACAACTACCCTGAGCCGAATCTCCCCTTTGCCGGGCATTACGGCTTCGGACCTCAATCTTCTCTACGAGGGCTGTAACTGCCATCCTGAACCCTACCCTAACCAACCAAAACCTACCTTTTTTGTAGGGCCCCTATGAATTCCATATTAGGGTCTATAATAGGAACCTACAAAAAAGTAGGGTTTTGGTACATTCGATTTTTCGATTTTTAGGGGCCGCAATCGCCCCGCACATGCATGGGTCTCGCGTTAAAAATCGAATGTTTTGGTAGCTTCAGGTAAGCCCTGCACCGCCCCTCGGACTTTGGGCTGTTGCCGGCTTTGTATACCCTAAGGGTCCATGTCCTCATATGTATATACATTGGCCTTATAAAGCAGTCCCAATAAGGGTACTTTAGGGCGCCAAAGTATATGCTATGTGGATACATGGACCCTCAGGGATAAGGAGTTGATACATCTGAGCACAAAGCCCCAAGCAAAGTCAGTTCCATTTCCCCAAAAGCCTCGAACTACCCTAAACCCTAAACCCTATAAACCCTAAACCCTAAACCGTGGATCCTAGCTCAACAGCATCGTAGGGACTGGCCTATGGGCCCGAAAGCAGCTCGTGGATGCAATCCCTAAGCATTCAGCCATAACGACGGGATATCTGCAGCCCGGTATCAAGGATGGCGTTGAAGGTGTGCGGCTATCTTGCTGCGCCTTGCACTGATTGCATGGTGGTTATGAATGTGAAGACTGTTCGTATGATTGCCATGTTTCCTTGCTTTGTTACTGAGCGTGTGCTTGACCTCACTACAATTGCTACTGCACCTCTGGTTTAGCTTGTTCTGACTAGTCACTAGTCCTAGTCTCCATAGGTCTCTCATTCTCCTGCCGATATGCGGCGGCTCACCGTCGTTACAGTTACAGGGCTCTCTCGCTCGCTCTCTATCTCTCTCTCTCTATATATATTCCCTCTCTCTCTCTGTCTCTCTCTCTCTCACTCTCGCTCTCTCTCGCTGACTCTCTCTCTCTCTCTCTCTCTGGCTGCACACACAGACACACACACACATATATATATATGCATATACATACATACATACATACATTTTTTGCTTTGCGTGCTGTCAGAGGTAGGTTCGCAGCCTAATTAAATTGCATTGGGGACCCTGCACAAAAGGAAGGGCCGTGCGAGCCTGTGCTTCCAGAAGCTCTCTGGGGCCGCTATACGGAGCTCCGCTCCTTCTAGTAAGAGGTCCCAGCCCTTCTGTAGCTCGGCTGGCACCAAGTTCCAGAAACCGCTACGAACGGTTGCTAGGCCGG
>BGNK01001480.1:91451-112888 GCA_003297005.1 Symbiodinium sp. clade A Y106 | reverse complement strand
GGGGGGGGGGCTGGGAACGCCAGACGCCTGACCATATATATATATATATATATGTCGTAGTATGGCGTGTCATAACATAATCATAGTAAGAAGGATACAGCACAATGATCAATGACTATATAAAACATAGCATAAACAGGTTTATATATAACATAATATAGCACAGAATACGGCATAATCATTAATTATTGCATAGTTTAACAAAGAGAACATATAAAACATACTCGTATATTATGATGTTTGATGATGAGCACCATGAAGCCAAACACAACATAGTATAGCATAATGCAACGTCATATAACACAATATAGCGTAATATAGCATATCCTAACACAGGGCCACATAGGATACCATACTACACCGATCATATAACAACAGTATCACATAATAGAGCATTACTACAACAAAATATAGCATAAAATATATTCATATAGCATAACATAACATAGTATAACAAATCTAACAAGATCGAAAAGAAAGCAAACATAGTATAATAAATATACAGGACAGTATGTCATACTCTGTCGTAATATGACATAATATAATATACGGAAAAGGCCGACCTTCTGCTCCTCATGACGGTTTCGGATGCGGCCTCCATGACAACGGCATTGAGGGCCGATTTGGAGAAAGAAGGTGTGGTCGGGCTGCAGGGTTTGTAGGCTTCGGGGCCCTAAACCCCAAACCCTAAAAACTTCAAGCCTAAACCCAAAGCCCTAAACCGTTAAGGATGTGTAGGGGTGGAGGGATTAGGGTGTGTGTAGGTTATGTTCGGTGTGTAGACTTTCGGTGGTGATGGTTCTGTAAGCCATTCGCACTTTCACTCTAGCTTTCATCAGGCTTCTTTTGTTGCATTGATAGTTTGGCATCTGGCTTGTAATTATCACGACTGCCGAGCATTGATGGAACATTGGAACTATTATGCATATTGACGTAAGTGTATCATTACTGATACGACTATGAGTGGTGTGCTTTACCACGAGTTGTACTGATCTTCCTCGCTTGTTTTTGGTTTTGATGTTGCTACTACACTGATGACAGTGCTGGTTATCTTGTGTATTGTTTCTCGCATCCTTTACAACTCCAGCTGCAGCTACCCGTCTGATCCAGACTTAATAGTACAGTAGGTTTCTTATTATTATCTGCTTATTGCAGCACCATGTTTTGGGGTTGAGGTATGCACGGGATCTACAGCAAGGATCGATGTCGTGCTTGGTTGGGGCAAGTCACTCGTTTTGCGTCTCTGCGCAGTAGCTGGACCTGGACCCGGGTTTGAAACAATTCGCGACAAGTTCTGTTCAGCTTTGACTAGAAGTCTCCTCATTGTATCACTGCTACCAGTGCTACCACTACCACTACCACTGACGCTGGTGGTGAAGCTACTGCCACTGCTTCTGCTCTACCACAACTTCTATCATCACGAGTCTTAGCTAACGTCAGCGTGGAGGCATCCAGTTACGCAGCGTGGACTGGGCCCTGCCCCCTGGGATGCGCTTCACGAAGGCAAGAAACCCGACACGGAAAGCCGGGCTCAGGTCTACGGGTTTCCAGTAGAACTCTCAAAGTCGAAGCCGTCAAGAGCCAGGAGGAGAACTGGTGTGGCCAGAAGGACTTCATCCGGCTCCATGCTCTAGGACTGCAGGGTGAGGGGAGCGGCTTCGGAAGGTGTCAAAATCTACTAAAAGGACGGATTCCCAGATGGAAAATGGCCTTCCCAGAGGCTTGAGTGATGCCGGAGAGTGTGTGAAAGGACTGGACGAGTATGATGCCGTTGCGTACTTCGACAATGACATTGAGTTCCAGGGCGACATCACCCCGCTGTTGAGATGTGCATCGACAGGTCCAGTTAGTGTGTCAGTTTGTTTGCCCAGCGGTCTAAGTAGGCACACGGGGTGACATCTCCAATTGCGTGTCCTTGTGGATGTTGCAATGTCACGCATTTGCCAGTGTTTGTCTTCCCTGGAGGTCACTTCTTGTCCACCAACGGTGGCATTGGGGAAGCACTGAATGTTGGGTTCTTCGCACTGCAGCCCCACAAAGCCTTGTTGCAAGCGGCAGTGGATTTTGCGTGGCTTGGCGTATGCGCAAGTTTCATTCACCTAGGTTTCAGGTCAAACTTCGACTTTCCTCTTCGAGCTGGGTTGTAATGTAGGGGGGACGATGTATTCTCTGGGGTTCCCATTACAGCTGCTCGGTAATCACCCCCGAAACCCTGTTCCAATGGTTCGGGTCCCCGTGCGCGTTTAGTTTGGCGAGGAAAGAGGCGGACTACTCTCAGCTCACTGGTTGGGCCAACGAGGGCTGGCGGCCCAGCGGTGGCTACTACGTTGGTGGCGAGTGTGGCCAGGGCTTTTTTCACACCCTCTTCTACAAGCGGAGCTCGTCCTTAAGGTGCCATTCTATTCCCCTTTGCTTACCCAAAACCGTCGTGCTTTCTTGTGCCTTAGGCTTCCTGAACTTCACACCTTGAACCCGGCATTTTGCGCCGCTTTTGCCCCTTGCTTCGACTTGCTACGCGCCACGCGCGAGAGAGAACCCGGGGAGCCCTGCAGGGCGATGATGGCCCGGGTCGGCAGGAAGTGGACCTCCGCGCAGGAGACATCGGTTTAGGGTTTCGGGAGCCGGTGTCTTGGGTTCAGTTGAAGGTCCACTTCAGGCATGAGTCGTCATCGTTGCGGGGCTTGGGAGGCCTTATTCGGCGGCTTTGGGGGCTTGGTTTTGTACGCAGTAATTCCTTTGAGCTTAACTTGTGGTTTGAGGGACCTACAAAAACGCGCCAGTCGTCTGTTCATGCATGCCAAATTTGGCGCGAGCTGCCACTATATTCCAAGCATCATGTTAAGAGATGTCCTTGTCAAAACAAGCATTATTTGTTCTGGGTTTGCTGGCCCTGCCACGATTCGGACTGTCTTCATCATCGTGCCGGCATGGACGCAGCGACAGTGGATGTGCTTTTAGCACGGATGTTGTCATCATGCGGGCAGAGCTGCAAGAAGGCCGCTGCGCAACCAAAGTGCCTGCGGCCACGATCTCATGCGCTTACCAGCACAAAAGGCACGTGCGAAACCTTCAATGACAAGGTGCCCAAAGCAATGCGCTTGCCGACGACTGCAGGCAACCCCCGAACGCTGAAGTTGCACGTGAACAGCCCACCGGAGGGTACGAAACCAAAAGGGTCCACGTTGTTGGGTTTCTGGGTCCTCTTCTGCTGCGACTGGAACAGACATGTATGAGAAAGGCAGGTTGCTGGACAATCTTGTATTCAGTGGGAGCGTGAACGATGCCATCAGTAGTTGCAGCTCAATCCGTTCCCCGTTAAGCTTTTGCGAAGATAGAGAACCCTAATATCGTACCCTAAATAGTAGGATCCTTATTATAAGGACCCCAATTTAAGGTACCCCTAATTTCCCCAAAAGTTTGCTGGATATCGTTTCTCTTCCACTGCCCAGGCTTCCAAGACTGCCCCCTAGTTTGCAGAAGTTGCATCATAAGTTCCATACCTGCTGGTCGGGATACTATCCCATTATAGTCCTTATGCAATACTCCTACACTGCACCCCGAAACCTTTTTGTAATTGTTAAAGGCCTTGCCCTGCGGTCCTTCGAAGGTCGAAGGTCAACGACGAATCTTTTCGTTGTTGGCTCCGCAGGCCACAGAACTCCCAACTGGAAACCCTCAACAGCTCTGCAAGGCATGACACTCTAAACCCTCTAAGCCCAGGTTTCGGCAACAAGCCCTGCGAACCCCTCGACGACCCCCCCGGAGGTAGACAAGTGCGTCTGGAACTACCAGACGAGCTTTCAGTGCCAGCGAGGCTTCAACTGTGGACGCGTGAGGGTGCACCACAAGCCGACGAGGCCTCATGTGGTCTGCCTGGGGTTGGGGTGGTCTGAAGTCAGGGCTTTCGGGGATTTTGAGTGTAGGCTTTAGATGTCGGAGGATATTGGGTTTCCTTTTGGGTCCAGAATCGTTCTGACCTGAGCCTCCTCTTACTTGTGCCAGGCTGTCCAAGGATTACCGACCTCCTTCTTTGTAGGAGGGTATTGTCAACCCCATGCCGGACAAATGTTGGAGATTTCATTCGGTTTTGTTTCACGCAGGCTCATACTCTGCCTCAAAACCCATAGACTCCACAGCGTTACATCATATATATATATACATATATATATATATATACATATATATATATACATATATATATATACATATATATATATACATATATATATATATAAAGCACGCAGGCTTGGAGAGTTTCGGATCGAGGATGCAGGTATGTGGTGCAGGGCTTTTGGATTTATTGCAGTTCCGGTTTTCGCATTCGGGATTCGCTGTCAGGGGCCAAGAATCACCAGTCGAGCACTTCAGAGACTAGAACCCGTTCTTCTCTCGATGCATTTCCTCAAGCCGTATGTCATTGAACCCAGAGCCTTACACCCTAAACATCCCGAACATCCCGTAGCCTAGACCCTAACTTCAACCTACATTGAGACTGTCGAGGCCGGGCACGGACCCTGAGGAGTGCCTCAAAAGCCAACTGATGCAGCAGAGGACTCATCGGGCGTAGGGTAACAGCATATTACTAGCTGCACCAACGCCGGACATGAACTGGTGATGTGTTTGCACACCAGTCTCCACCTCGATGGTGCGTGCCGGTGATGGAAATCACGGCAGCAGAAGGTCATAGGCAGTGCCGGAAGCTGTCCTGAAGGATTCGAGATTGAATGTTCGTGAAGGCTTGAGCTTGCGGTCTGCGTCTCAAGCCTTGAAGAGCAGACAGTTCCACAATTTCTGCTCGTGTGGCAGATGTGTTGTGCTGGTTCTCTGCTCTGGTGCGAGATCAGGGAGGCACGCTGATACCAGAGTTTCGGTGCTGACCGGGAAAGGCATAAGCCGTTAATCATTAGAATAGGGTTTGGGGTATACTATACTATAATGGTAATATTCTTACTATACTAGAATGGTAACATTCTGATTATTAAGGCCCCTAGATTAGCTGTTGACAAAGCTGGAAGAAATGGGGCCAATCCGTGCACGCCCCGGTGTGGTGCAGTGCACACGCGACTCGTGTTGGCTGCACCTTGACCCCGGAAATCCTAGATGCCAATGATCTAAACCCCTGACGCCTTCGCTGTTTGGTGCGCACCAAATCTGAATCACCCCGACCTCGAAGCATCCCCAAACCCTCAAGCATAATTAAGCCTAATCTTCAACCCGAATCCCTCATCCTTAAACCCTCAAAGGATTATTGTTATCATTATAACGTTGGTACTATCTTTATTGCTATCAGTATTATTACCAATACTGTTAAGTATTATGTCGAGTAAGATCAGGATATTCACGCTTATCATGATTATCATGGTTACCGTGGCTGGTAGGATCATCAATTATCATGATCATTATGACTGTTCTTATGAACAACCATAATTACTATGATAATTATAAACAAGATAATTTAGTTCGGCCCTGCGCTTTCGCCCTTCGAAGGAGCTTGGCTTCGGGCCGGTCTGTCTCCGTGGATGCCGGGGGCTCCCTTCGCCAAGCTCGGGATGTGCAGGTGGTTTAGGGTCTTTCGGTTTAGATGGGTCTAAAGTGATTCAAGGATAGACGGTTTATTTTTTTGGGGTTTAGGGTAGGGCAAGATAGTAGAGGATTGCGGGTTTTCAAGCTTTGCTGCAGTACGTTGCAGTTGTCTACGAATAGTGATGCAATCCTGTGATAGTGTTGTAGCGCGAGAACTTTTGAAATAATAGGGTTGGGGCTACATCCGACCCTAAACCCGAAACCCCCTAAACCTCGCTTTTCGGATCTGCGAGGCGAAAAAGGGACGTAAAAAAAAAAACCTAAACCCTAAACCCAGACTTGGACCCCGAGATGCTGGCAGTTGGCAGGTTGGCTTCTACTTCCCCGTCCACGACCAAGTGGAGGGTGTCGTGGAGGTGATTCGCTCCGCGAGGCCGTGTGAATTGTTGATGTGCGCTTAATATATATATATATATATATATATATTCATTAACATTTTTTATTATTGTTATCATTCCTATACTCTGATTATTTCATATACGTGTACACATTCCTTGAAGGTAGTCTTTCTTTCTTGTTTGTTAGTTGGCACCACGTTGCTTCGCTGTGGTCATGAGGTTGATTTCTCGGTAGGTTGATGATGAACGACCGTGGCATCATGATCTGCACGGCACTTGATATGCTATCACATGTTCATCGCGTTAGCCCGTCCTGCGACTACGCAGGAAATCCAGACCCCCGGTAGCACCTCAGGCAGTTCTATCCGGAGTCGCCAATCTTCGTTCTGCAAGATGGCGGCTCGGTGGACTTCGGCAAGCTCTGCAAGCAAGAGAGGCCCCGAAGTCTGGGCTGAGGAGTTCAGGGTCGCAGCTCCCAAAGCGCGGGACTCTAAACCTCAAGAAAAGCCCAGAAGCCTTCAATCTTAAGCCCCAAATCCTAAACAAAACCCGCAAAGTGGAGGTTCCGGTGCATCTTCGAGCGGATGCCGGGCGAGAACAGCCGCTGGAACCCCCACTCCTGGTTCGCGCGCATGCGCCATGCTGCCGAGCTCCTGAACACCCGGCCTCCCGGCTTGGCTAAACCTGAAACGCAGGAGCCCCCCAAGAGGCACCGAAGCCCAAGGCTTTAGCACCCTGAAGCCTCAGACCCCTGAATCACTGAACCCGAAACCCTAAGGACTCTTGAGTTTTCAGGGATTTTCAGCAGATGTGTTCGGGTTGATTTGGGAGTGAGTTTGAGTCAAATCGACCCAAAGCCCAAACAGCAACCCTTGCAGCCAAAGAGCTGCAAGCCAGAAGATACGAGAAGAGTACGCCCGAAGCGAAGACCTGAGAAGGATATCTGAGGCGCAGGGAGCCACACACGATAGTTTGTAGAGCTATGAACCCTGAACGAAGGGTGTAGAGTTAAGGGTGCCAGGTACATCATTTACCTGGAGCCAGACGTGAAAATCCTTCGACGCCACGAAGGTGACTTCCCACACGATGCCCGGGGCTCGGCAGTCCTTGCAAAAGGGGCTCAGTTCCGGCGGAAGCTCGACCACCCTAAACCCAGAGACTTTGGTTGGATTGGGGCCCTTGGATTCTGCAGCCCGTAGCACCGCTCGTAGCAGATGCAGCTCACTGTTTGTTATTCCCACTTCGGATGCTAGGGGAGGCCCTCAGCCCCAAGCAACTTTGACACTAAACCCCAAACCTCTAAGCCCATCAACCCTTAAACCCCTCAACCTGCAAGCACCTAAACCCTAAACCCCTGAACCCCTGAACTTCTAAAATCCCTAAACCCCAAAGCCCCTAAATCCCTAAACCCCTAAACCCCTAAACCCTTAATGAAACCTAAACTTATCTAAGCCCCCCAAAACGCCCCTGAACCGAAGCCCTAGGCTGGGGGAGTCTACGACAACTTCAACCCGGCCATGAGCAAGGAGACCAAGGCCTACTTGGAACACCTCGGTCGCCAGAGGTGCACGGGCTGCTCTCTTTGGGAGCTACCCAAATTTGGGGCCCTTTAAAGTACCGATATAATAACAATGTGGTATGTTATAGTATCCTTGTGATTATAGTACCCTTACAATAGCCAGTATCGTATCCTTATTCAAGAATTGTGGTACCCTCATAGTATCCTTATAAGAACAGAATATAGTATCCTTATCATACCCTCGTGGTGCCCGATGAGTGGAGGGTGTAAATATCATGTTGAATGTTCAGTTTGGGTTTCCGTTGTGTGTATAGGAAACTGAAGTTAGGGTTGGGGGGTGGAGATCGTAGATGTTAAGGTCGAAGGGCAGGTTAGGAGTTGGGATTTCGAGCTTAGGGCGTGCCGGGTCTCAGCTTGTCTCAGGCTTGAGACCGAGCCGTAGCGCAGCATCTCATCCTGAAGTTGAGAAAGACTCATAGGGAAGGCGTGCTTTATAGGGAATTCGAATTCTGGTATTCCGTGTCGGAGCTATGGAGCTCCTGCTAAACCCTTGAGCCAAACCCAAACCCCTGCCTCAAAGCCACAGAGACTCCCCTCGAAGGAACCCGCACTTCAACGTGACCTGGGAACACTTTGGCCTCTGCGGAGGCGCGGATGCCTGTAGATGTCGAAGTAGTACTAGTTATATGCAGCAGATGTCAATCAGAAGTAGAGGTCCTACTCCTAAACCCTAAAGCCTAAACTTGCAGTGGCAGTAGATGGCATCGGCTCTTCCTTCTCTGTGGAGGCTCTTATTATCGCACGGAGGCAGTCTTGGATGCATTCCGGCCGGAGCACGTCTTGATGCCCGTCAGCAAAGAACCCCCTCCGTTTGGAAGGTGTCGGGTGCATTTAGAGTGCTTGAAGTGCTGCAGGCGGGGTAGGGGTTTGCGGTTCAAACTCTGATGAATTCAGGCATCAGGCTCTTGCTTGGCACACTTCTGTTCAGGGTCGGAAGTGCTTTATTTGCCTTCCAAGCTTGCAAGCCTGGTTGCTAAAGTCTGATAGGTTCCCGAGGGCCTCAGGGTTCCTCGTTTCAGAGGAGTTCCCGGTGGCGGACTTGGGGTTCGAGGAATTTTTGCGGGTCCCTGTCTTCACCTCTTTCGGATTGAAGCTGTCCATGTACGTAAATTAAAGAGCCCAGGGGCATTGACTGGCGCCGCCTGCGGGAACACGAGGCATTGGCATCTTTGCATATTGCAGTTGTCGGTTGTCGTCACAAATGTTGCAGAAACGCGGAAACCAACTAGTGTACCTTGAGCCTTGAAATCCAAGGATTCAGACATCATGTCACTTGATTTCACATGGGGGAGGGTCCAGAAATGCCTTCAGCATTTGTTAGGGGGGATATTCAGACGCCCTTTCTATCAGTACTCTTTTGCCAACCCATGATCAGCATTCCTTTTCTATTCCGTTGATGAGGCAAAAGCAGATACTTGTAATTGTAATGATGTTTTTTCCCAGCCCACTTTTCGTGGTCTCTTTTTCGTACGTAGCTCGGCGCGCAAGCCATCGGCCCTGAAGCCTTTTTGCCAGTCTCGGGGTCACCGGCCTCCGAGTTCTGGTGGATCCTGAGCCCCCAAACTTTACACCCTAAAGCCTGAAATCCGAAACCCGTAATAGATGCCCCCTAAACCCTAAACCCTAAACCCTAAAGCCTATTCAGAACTATCTGCTTCCTTGTGAGGCGGGTTCTTGGAGCCTGTGGGATCCTTCGAAAGTCTCCCAGTCCCCGGAAACCTGAGCAAAATCCGACTCTGTCCCTTTACCGCCCCAGTCCCCCAAAAGCCCGAAACCCTGAGCCAGAAGCCCTAAACCCGAAGCCGTGAGCACTGTGCCTTCTGGGAGGGAATGGATAAGACGATGAGCAGCGACTTTGCCATGGCTGTCGCGCTGGCAGCCCGAGGCACCTTGAGGATTTGCTTTTTCTCGGTTTGTGTGGAGTTTGCTTGTTTGGAAGGGAGGTTTGTGAACTTATCTTCAAAGGCTTATCAGGCATTTCGTATAGTTTACCAAGAGTGCTCCGGACTTCATGATACTGGCGATGTCGTGAGCACGCGCTTCGATGCTTCTCGTTCATCTGCCGAGCAGCACAGCAGGTTGCATAAATTGAGTGCTTAGTGGCACTTGCAGACAATAGATACAGCAATAAGGGCTTGGTGGGGCTTTCATGTTTCGTGCAGCCCTGGACTGCTTGTAGTCATGCAGGGCGTGCGTGCGATTTGTCAAAGCTTCATATTCTCCTTGGGATCACTTGAGGGGGGCAGTGGCCGCAGCTAGTTCCTGCTACTGTGAAAGCAGGCTGGACCGTGTACCCATGGGAGGAGAGTGCACAGAAGCACCCCGGTGAGCTTGTTCAGGATTTTTTGTTGAAGGTTTGCAGTTTGAGAGTTGGAGTGTTGAGGTAGCTTGACCCCCTTGAACGTGCGAGCCGGAAACCCTTCATTCCTTGGATGGAAGGTTCGGGGAGTGGCTGCGAAGCTGCCAGTTTGCCAGGCAGATTCGGAGCAAGGTCCATGTGTTCATTGCACGGGTCCTGAGAAGCCTCTGGCAGTACACACCGGCCTCTCCAGCCCGCCCGAGCGCCGGAGACAAAGCCCCGGCCCCAAAAGGCGTGCTCCACGCCTCGGAAGCCCACAAACTCTACGAGGACCCTAAACCCTCAACCCCCATGAACTCAAAACCCTGATACTCTAAAGCTCTACAAGGAGGACCCAAACCTAAACCCTTATGAACCCCAAGCCCTAAAACCTTAAAGCCGAAGAACCCAAAAGCCATGCGAGGACCCCACACCCAGACTATGATTACTGAGGTTGTTGTTATCGTCATTATTATTATTGTTGTTATTCTTGTTATCATGATATTATAGCTGCTATAATGATTATTGCATCATTATGATTATCATTAGTATGAGTATTCTAGTTTTCATAGTTATTTTTATATTGTTTATTATTCTGATCATGACGACCGAAGCCCAGGTTCTCCGACGTTCCCAGCGCCCCGGTGGAGCTGGCGAAGTTCAAGGCCCAGTGGCCCGCTCTGAATCCCCGGGCGGCCTTCCAGCACAACCACAAGGACAGGGTCTTTTTAGTAGGGTTTTGGGTTTAGAGTTAGGGGCCCTTCGCATCGGTATGGGATGTGGGGGTCTTGGGCTAGGGGTTCAGGGGGATGCTTGAGCTTCAAGTCAGGTTGAAACACGGAAATGCAGAACACATGCCACCCCAGACGGCGGAGGAGCTGTACCACGCACCGATCTCCGCTGCAGATCGTGCGCTGTGCACGACCTTTGCAGACCATCGGCCGGATACAACCTGCCATGGCTGCGTCTGGTATCAGGACAGGGGCCTAAACTCTACACCCTGCCCTACACCTTATAAACTCTGAACCCCTAACCCCGCTCCCAAACTTGCCGAAATCTGCGAATCGGGACTCTTGGCCCCGGACGGTGCCCTACTGGTGGCTGGGAGTCGGGGCGTGGGTTGAGAAGTTTGCATTTGGGAAGGGAGGACGGTAAAGTCCTAATTCCGAAGCTTCCTAGCCAGGAATCTCTTGCCCGAGGGGCTTTCCGCGGGCCCTAAACCCTAAACTAAACTAAATCCTACACCTTAAACCCTACCGGCCCTACCGAACCCTTGTAGAACCCTCTTTAAGCCGTCACGGAATTTTTCCGGATTCGATCTGCAGGATGGGCTGCCGGAGTCGAGGCTGCCTATTCCCAGTGGCCCGGGCGAGGTTTGGGGGTTTCGGGGTTTCGGAATTTAGGATTCAGGCTTGAGGGTTTAGGGTGTTGGGGTTTAGGGCTTAGGGTTTCGGGGATTTCGGGTTTAGGGTTTGGGGTTTGGGCTTGAGGGTTTGGGGGTTCTCGGGTTCCAGGGCCCCCGTCCCGGACTTGCAAGTTAAGGGGACTCCCAGGTCACCACATGAGGAAACCCCCAAACCTGCACGCTTGAAACCTATGAACCTTAACACGCCATACAGCCCCAAAGCCAACAACCGCACGAAGTTACCCAGAAAGCCCAATACCCCTTAATTAAGAATATAGCTTAAATTATCATATGAATGCCCTTATTATTTCAGGTATATTTCTTAATTAAGAAGTATTGGGCTCTCTGGGTACTAAAGCCCCAAAGCCCCTCAGATTTGAGCAGCGGCTGAGGTGAGCCACCCGAGCTGAAAGGCCCATTTTGGCTCCGGGGGCCGGCAGCGAACGGAGAGATTTATGTAGGGAAACTTGTGTTGTGTATCAGTTGTGAGCTTTTCCTCGGTAGGGCTGTATGATCTCTGTGGGATGCTTTGTAACGCCATGTAAAGTTTGTTGTTCTTTAGGGGATATGTTGTGGGCTTGTAGTTGTTAGGGGTTTCAGGATCTTAGCAGCCCTGTTTCGGGTCCGGAACAGTTTAGGGTTGCACTTATAGCCCCTCGCTTCAGGCAATAACGTTTTTGAGTGTTGCTTTAGGGCTGTAACATATGAGAGTCTGCAGTATTTCCTCGGTTCTTGGAATTCTTGAGGGTTTCCCAGTTTTCCTGCTGGTCTGGCCTATAAAATTTTGATGGTTGCTGTCGGTGGGGTCAGTCCGAGGCTATGAGTTGCGGAGATCTGCGAGCTTGGGACTTTGCCGGACTCCGGGGATCGAGGGCGGTCAGGGTCTATTTCGGGCCAGTTTAGGTTGAGGCACTCTGTCCGGTTTAGGTTTTGAGGCCAACTTGTTTGTTTTTCAGGCGATCCTCTTAACCACCGCTCCGAGACAGCAGTACTTCGAGAGACACCTTCAGGCGCTCTCAGCTTCGACTCGGTGAGAGCTTCCCTGGAACGGCCGATCCATCGCGCGCAGCGTCCTTGCTTGGGAAATTTTAGGATGCCTTAAACCATAGACCCTAAATTCCTAAAACCCTCTCTTCTTTCGGTTTCTCCGGGTTGGCGATTTCTGTGCAGTTTCGTGTAGCAGCACGAAGTCCGGAGTCCTTGAAGCCTCGAAGCAGTGATTGCGGAAGGCATGGGAGCTTGTGCTAGTTTGCCACGCTCACACACAAACAAAAGCGGGAACCAAAGTAAAACACGTAGGCCGCTCCTGATGTAGCTGCTGCGCACTCTGAATTGTAGAGCTTTCAACCAGCTGCTAGGCCAGAAGCTGTATGTCTTCGTCTCCAGATATCCAGGATCCCGCTCTTGAAACTTGCTACAAGAAGCCCGGCTCCCGTTGAGAAACAAATCTGTTGAGGCATGTCGGGCTCAATCAACCGTTCATTCTTAATACCCCATTCAAGGCTACGCCCACCTGAGGAAATTACACCTTACACCATATATAAAGAAGACCCTGGCATTTTCTGAAATTCCTTATGATTCAGTTTTGATTCTTTGATTGGTGTGGTATGATCCGAGGCCAGGGTCGCTGCTGCTCCACCCGGACTACCTCCTCAACGCTGGCAGCGAAGGGCTGCCCAAGGCAGGATGCAAGCTCTTTGGGTTTAGGGCCGGGTGTAGGGGTCGGCTTTCTTAAATCTCGGGCCGCCAAACCCTCAACCCTAAGCCTTCCTTACGGGGATCTCGCGGCTGCTTCGGGTTACCTGGGAAAAGAGGCGCTCAAAAAAAAGCCCTACAAACCCTGAGTTCTTGGAACTCGGAACCGGCAAATCCTGAAAGGCGGACACCCCCCCCCTGAGACCTGAGCACAAGGCCCAGCACCCAAAAGTCTGAAAGCATCCTGAAAACCATGAAACCCAGGAAGAGGGGCCTAGATATGTTAGAAATGTAAAGTGATATGTAGTATCGTATTATCTTTTAGCATATTATGATATGCTACATTGCATTGTGTTACATTACCTTACATCGTCTTACATGATACTACATGTACATACATACATACATACAGACATACATATATATATACATATATATATATACATATACATATATATGATTGCGATACCATGCTATGTCATACCGAAGCTCCAGGCCGAGGGTCCCAGGCCTTCCTGGCTCCTCAAGGAGGACCTCCTGGTGGTGGATGCGCGGCGGGAGGTGCCGAAGGGTGGGGAGGTTAGGAGGGCTTTTAGGATGTAAGTTTCAGGAGGTTTAGGTTTCAGATTGAGGGTTGAAGATTGAAGGTTTAGGATGGAGGGTTTAGGATTTAGGGTTCAGGGTTGAGGGTGTGTAGGATCTGCGACAAGGGTGTGTTGAGCATTCTGAACAACCAGCATTGTAGCAGTGTAGCTTCACGTAAAGCTAGGGCATACGAAGTGCCAGCAACCCAAGCACAACTAGTCAGATCTTGCAAGGCTGTGTAGGATGTAGGTTTCGCCTTTGGGCTTACGATGACGGTGTTGGCCGGCTCCTTCGGTCTGGTCGCATCTCGTCCAGAATCTGCCAGGCGGATTTTAAGTCATCCTTCTCGGAGTGTGAGCGTACATGCAGGCTCCATGGAGTTATATACACGTTTCAGGTTCTTACAAGCCGATACAAACAGGCATCGCCCAGTTACGTGCATGGCTTTACCAAGTGTTACCCCAACAAGCAAGCCGTACTTACATGCCGCAAAGCCTGAAGACTGGATACGTGCTCTGAGGACGATGGTGACTATGAAGACGAGTAGAAAGATATTGCTGCGGAGGATGCAGATGCGCAAGATGCTGCTTCTGATGATAACAGTAATGAGGATGGTGGCGAAGATAATGCTGCTTCAGCCTGACAGCAGCTTCGATCTTGAGGAGGATATCGCATTGCTTGCATCCGAGTTAGCGCCAGGACCTTCGATCCAAGTCCCTCAGGCCTCACCCTTGACACGGACCAGGTTTCAACTGACAAATTCTGAGCTCAAGCCACGTTCGGTTTCTGGGGCCAAAAACAGCAAACCGGCAGGGTACGAAGCAGGTAGGAAGGCCACTTCAGTGGCTTGCTTGACCCCACAAGCACAACCGCACGTGCCGACTTTTAGTCTCTTGACTGGGCTTCGCTCAATATCCGTCGCAGGAGTTCATACAGCTTCGTGATATCCCAAGCCCGAAATCATCTGGTCGGATGGTGAAAGACTTGCGAGGCACATGGTGGCATGTTGATTGTGCAGCCGGTCTTTATGGAAGCAGGCGGGGGTGGAGGGAGCCGGCACCAGCACCCAAATTCCTGGCATGTCTCTCAGTCCAGGAAGGCCATAGACACATATATAAGCACAGGCATAGGCGGGCGGAAGTTTTGGAAGACTCATTCGATGCAGAACGCAAATCCCCACCTGTCAGGGCCACTCTGGGGCGCTTCCTCGGCCCCTGCACGGCCCCGGTGGCCACGTGCCCATGGTATAGCGTCGGGGATGCAGGGGATCAAAGTTTCTTTTTTTTTTTTTTCTTTGGCCTTTTTTTTTGTTTGGTGGTGGGGGCGGGGCGTGTAGGTTCTCTGTGTTTCCATAGGAAAACCTCTAATTTTCGCCATGTTCTCACCGGAAACATCGACTTTCGCTATATTCTAGTAGCAAAGCCTCTAGTTTCATCTAGTTTTCTTTTCGTTTTAGCAGGAAAGCTCTATCTTCTCGATGTTTTCAAAGGAAAACGTATATTTTCTGTTTGTTCTCATAGGAGTTGAGGGGAAGATGGTAGGGACAGAACGAAAGAACGACATATCACAATAAAGAAGGAGAAGAAAAAACACATCAAAAACATGGAAGGAAGAAACAAGGAACGAGAGAACCAAAGAAAGACATAACGAAATAAAGGAAGAAAGAAAGAGTCGAGAGGGCAAGCCGCGCAAGCTTGCTCCACTACATCTGATTCTTTTGAAGCCCATCATGCGAGCATTGTGTTTGCAACTGGCAGCGGGCTGCGCCCCATCATGCGAGCAGTCTGTTTGCAAATGGGGGGCGCTGCCCCCCCAACCACCGCGCTTTTTTGAGCCGCGCAAGCTTGCTTCAAAGCAGTCGAGTCTCTTTGACACCCATCATGCGAGCGTTGTGTTGAGCGTTGTGTTTGCACCCCCCCAACCCCCCCCCCCACGTTATTTTGAGCCGCGCAAGCTTGCTTCAAAGAATGTCATTGTTTTGAATTCTGGATCCTATCATGCGAGCATTCTTGTTGCGCTGAGCCGGAGTCGCGACATGAGGTGGCGTGTTTAAGATATATGATGCATCTGGAATCGCCAAATGAGGGGCGTGTCTTTATATATGTGATGAATCGGAATCGCCAAATGAGGGGGTATGACGAACCGGAATCGCCAAGTGAGGCGGCGTGTTGTAGATACAATGAACCGGAATCGCCAAATGAGGGGGCGTGTTTAAGACATGATGAACCGGAATCGCCAAGTGAGGGGGCGTGTTTAAGATGTATTGCTGGACTTGTACATTGAACATGTGCCTTGCACGGACCTCACATGCATCTTGTCTCGAGGCCAAGGCGACACCCAGCGGGTCGGAATTGCCTCCCTCGGTGCAGGCTTGCAGCACTCCATGGGCCATGCAGCTGTTGGGTTTCTCAGTCGGAGTGCCACCAATGCCGACTCCGAGTGTGCAGAATTTGACGCAACTGCCCGAAAATGATCCGATTGGTTTTGACGACTGCTTGTTTGAGTTTCGCATGCAAGCAGGACTGGTCGACAAAACATGTTATATTATGAACCGGAATCGCCCAAATGAGGGGGCGTGTTTAAGCGGGCGTGTTTAAGATATACTATGCACCGGAATCGCCAAATGAGGGGGCGTGTTTAAGCTATCATGAACCGGAATCGCCAAATGAGGGCGCTTGTTTAAGATATATGATGAATCCGCATCGCGAAATGAGGGGGCATGTTTAAGATATATGAAGAACCAGAATCGTTTATGAGGGGGCGTGTTTAAGATATAGGATGAGCCGGAATCGCCAAACGAGGGGGCGTTTTAAAGATATGTGAGGAACCGGAATCGCCAAATGAGAGGGCGTGTTTAAGATATATTATGAACCGGAATCGCCAAATGAGGGAGCGTGTTTAAGATATGATGAACCGGAGTCGCCAAATGAGGGGGCGTGTTTAAGATATATGATGAACCCCAATCGCGAAATGAGGGGTCATGTTAAGGTATACGATGAACCGGAATCGCCACATGCATCGGAGTCGCCAATGGGGGGTGGGCGTTGTTTAGATGTATGAAGAACCGGAAACGCCAAATGAGGGGCGTGTTTGAGATATGTGATGAATTCGGAATCGCCAAATGAAGGGGCGTGTTGAAAATATAGGATGAGTCCGAAGAGGTTTGAATCTTAAAGCCTGAACCCTACAGTTGAATCCGGTGGCCGGAATTGCCAAATGAGAGGGCGTGTTTAAGACATATGATGATCCGGATTCGCCAAATGAGGTTTCAGATACATGAGGAAGCGGAATCGCCAAATGAAGGGGCGTGTTTAAGATATAGGATGAATCCGAAGAAGCTTTAAGCTTACAGCCTGAACCCTAAAGTTGAATCCGGTGGCCAAGTGACCTCGAAATTTGGTTGCTAAGTCATCCAAAACGGTGCAGATTCGGAGTGGCTAAGTGACCCCGGTTTTCGGTGGATACAGTAAGTGACCCCGACACCGAAAATAGAGTCTTTGCTATTAGAATATAGCGAAAATAGAAGTTTTCCTGTGAAAACGTAGCGAAAATTCGAGGTTTTCTTATGGAAACACAAAGAACCCACACCCCCCCGCCCCCACCACAAAAAGAAGGGTCAAACAAAAAAAGGGCAAAACTAAACTTTCCAACCGTCATTACATATATCGGAGGATGGCCAAGAGAAATTTTGTCAGAGTGCAGGTGAAGTGACAGGTGTGGATGTTGTGGGAAAGGGCTCAAGCAGATCGCCCTGACCATGCTGAAACTCTAAATCTTGAATCCCACACCCTAAACCCCAAAGGGGAATGAATGAGCTCTGTGCGGCCAAGTCGGTCTTTCAGATTTGTAGGATTCCAGTACCGCTTGAGCTTTGCCCCCTCAAAGGGGCAGTCGCCCCTCAAGCAGGGCGTACAATCGAGTGCATGCACGCGGGTGCGTGCGTGCGTGCGTGCGTGCGTGCGTGCGTGTGTGTGTGTGTGTGTGCATGTGTGTGTGTGTGCGTGTGTGGACAGCTACAAGCAAAAAAAGAAACATATCATCGCCCTCATCACATCCCCGAAGCAAGACTCGTCGTCATCATCGTCGTCCACTTCGTGGTCGTGGTTGTGGTCGTTATTGCGTCGCCGTGGATGTACTTTGATGGTGGGAGTGACGGTAACAAAGGGCCTCGGCAGCAGCAGCAGGAGCAGCAGGAGGAGAGTATGGCGGGGAGGAGTAAGGAGGAGTAAGGAGGGGGAGGAGGTGGAAGAGGAGCAGCAGTATCACCAGCAGGGGCAGCCGCCGTAAGAAGATGATCTGGCAAAACAAGCCTTATTACCGTTATCACCAAGTACTCCCTCTGTTTGATTGTCGCACGATGTGGTCAAATCCGTGGCGTTAGCACAGCAGCTCGCAAGTTTTTCTGGATTGGGTTGGAGTTGGATCATTTTTCAAGCTATCGGCGCATCCGCTACAGCTCCCCAGGAAGCGCGAGCAAGGGGGTCACCAAGCCCCAACATCCCAAACTCTGAGGCCTCAGTGCCAAACCCAAGCCCCAGCTCGAGCCCACACCGTAAACCCAATCGATGGGCCTTACTCCGAGGTTGCGTGCTATCCTCGCCACAAACCGGCACCACGCCCGGAAGCACGGCCTTTGCCTCGTGATCAGGCGGAAGTGCCAGGGGTGTAGGAGTCTTGCAAGCTTTCCGATGCAGTTTCCTTCGTCTCGTAGCGTAGCGCAGGGTTTTACCCAGGTAGACAGTCTACGTGTCCTAAGCTCCGAACTGCCAAAGCCTGCTTACGTTGAACGCCAACGTAAGGCAAACCCCTGAAGCCTTAAATCCGATAACCTGCAACTCCAGTCAGCAGCCGTCAGGTGGCTGCCGAGCAAGCCGCAGCTGCAGGTATGGCAGCGGCAGCAGTGCGGAGAGCTTACCGAGAAGGAGAGGCTTCTAAGATTCTCCGTGACGCCATTTTCGGGGTTTGGCTTGAATTTAGGAGGTCGGATGTGGTGTTGCGGGGTTTAGGTTTCAGGTTTGGAGAAGAATGCGTGTTATGTTTGAATGGTCACGAAGTCGCTTCTATTGGGGTAGGCTGGACCCTGAAGTTTGCGATCAGCTAGGTCTTAAGTCCCATCGCATGAGAGATGCAGCCCGCAGGAATGCACGCAGCGGAACGAGCGTGAGAATTTCAACTGGGAGAAGCACCGCATGTTGCAGGACCTTGCATGTGGCCGACTGCGGTGCTCAGGGTTGTAGTCTGTATATGTCTGTATGATCTGCATGTATGTACGTATGCAGGTAGGCAGGTAGGTGGGTGGGTAGGCAGGTACAGACGGATGTGCGTGCATGTGTAGACGTACACACGTACGCATGGTGCACTGGAACACAACCATGCATGCACGGTATGAAACCTGCCGTGCCAATCTGTATACAGCTTTCTACGACTCTCTCTGAGGATCGTGTCTGGGGTTTCGCACATCTGGTTTTCGGTTTCGCGTCCGGGATTCGGACGTTGCCTCGGGCGTCTCGGGCTTGCGCGCTTGCGTGGCTCAGGAGTACCTCCTGAGCCCGCAGAACTTCAGCCACGTCCTGCTCCTGGCGCGGGCCTTACCAGGGTGGTGGGATGGAGCCCTGAACCCCAAGGCCCTCGAACCTTCAGCCTGCTGAAACAGCAGCTGGCCTCACGGTCACGACATCGGCATTTGTTCAGGGTTCAAGGTCGGGGCTTCTATCCCAGGATGCAGATGCCACAATCATCCGTCACGAACGCAACGTCTTGGGGGAAATGGCCGCGATGCTCGACAAGGAGGGCCGCCACTTTCCTTCATTCAAGGTTCTCCTTTCATAGCGGCTTTGGGCGTTAGCTTCCAAAGGTTGACCAACTGACAACCAGATGCCCTGCTTCTGAGGGGCCTTTGCATGCTCTAAGACTCGACAACAGCACACATCCTGGGCCAGGCGTATAGTCCGAACTTCGGCGAGCACATAAGCCCCAAAGCGAGGAAGCCCGAAACGCTGAGACGGCTCAAGTCTGAAGGCGGAAGACCCAAGCTCGGCCACGAAGTTGAGGGTTTAGGACACCCAGAGCCTCCAAAGCCCTTGAATTAAGGAATATACCTTAAACCAGAATAGGATCCCTAATATGATTTAAGGTATATTCCTGAATTAAGGGGTTTTGGAGGCTCTGGACAGTTTCGGTTCTTTCGAGCACTTAGAGGGTTGCCGCTTTTTTGCAGTTATCTGAGGAAGGTTTTGGGTTTGCTGGTTCTGATCTTTATGCTTTAGTGTTCAAGGCTTCATTTATTTGAAATAGGTTCAGGGTTTCAGGTTTCAGGAGTTTCATGGCTTCTCGGGTCTCTGAGAATTTAGGGCCTAAGTGTCTTTTAGAGCTCACCTCAACTTCCAAGGAGATGTGCTCTTCACGGATGAAGACTGGCTTCTCCATGGGGCAAGGAGGCGCGCTGCCAGTGTTGTGTGGACTTGGGGTTTTGACCCAAATAGCTTGCAAACCCTAAACCCAAAACCTCCACTAAATCCTGAACTCTAAAGCGGCCTTGCTACGCCCCAGCCGAGATTTTTTTTTGACGTTTCCCTTTATTGCCTTCGCCTTGAGAGTAGTGGTGAGATGGCCCCCAAACGGATACCAGCTCTCAAAGACTCCGTCGCCGGTAGTTGCCGATCCCGGACCTTCTGGAGAGCTCCTGAAGCCTAAACACTAATCTCTAAGCATCGCTTTTGTTTTTGTACTACTTAAGCCTTTAGTACTTCAAGGGAGCTTGATCAGTTTTGGCTCGTCTTTGACCAGGCTCCACAAGGGTCATGACGAACCCCCATTGATATTTTGGCCATCACGCCCGGGATTCATCAAAGTCTTAGCGGAGATTGAATCTCGCCTTCCCTGCTCTGCCCTGCCCTGCTCTACCCTGCAGAATAGTAGAAGCCAGAAAGTTGGAACATCATTATCCTAATGCCCTTAAGGTAAAGTATAAGGGATCCGAGCCCTAATCCTCCTAAAGCCATGTTCCAACTTTATGGCTTTTCCTGTACCCTCTTGTCCTGCTTGCCCCGGGTCTGGGGCTTCCGTTAGGGTTCAGAGTTTAAGGCTCTGGAGCTGGCAGCTTGGGCTTTACAGTAGGGCTTATAAAGAGCCTGGTGGGGTAATGTGTTTGTTATCGCACACCTGGCAAATCTATAACCATTAGGATTGCATATACTCTTAATCTTGCGGGATTGTTTGGTTCTGTTTTATACACACACTGTTGGTCTCGTAGTTTCTTAGCCCAGCTAACCCTTAGCCCTAAACCCAAAAACCCTAAACCCTAAACCCGAAACCCTAAACTCCAAACCCACTTGGGATCAGGATCAACGGGGGCGTGATTTTGGCCAAAGGCAGCAGCTGGTCGCAGGCCAGTTGGGCTTACAGTATGCCATGAGGGTCCAATAGGGGTTCAAGAGGGGTTCTATTCGGGTTCTGTGCGTTTTGGGCTCTTGAGATTCGCAATTGCGGGTATTCCAAGACGTCCATCCCAAACACCCAAAAAACTCCTGTCCCAATCACTAAAAGCCCCAACCGCCTATACACCGTCGAAGCATCCCACAGGCCCTATGAACCCCTTATCAGTTCCGTTCAGAAGCTTACAGCCTGACTCTCTAACCCCGAAGCCCTTATCAGTTCCATTCAAAAGCTTCAACAGAGGAGCCGTAGCCCCTCCTAAACCCGAAACCCTAAGCCCTAAACCGCTTCAAAAGAGGAGCCTTAAGCCCTATAAACCCTAAACCCTATAAGCCCCAAGCCCTAACAAAACCCTAAACCCTACGAGTGGTAGGTTTAAGTCGTCCCTGCCGGGGGGAAGTCGTCCCAACCCCATGTGCCGCAGGGTTTGGGCTTGCTCTCAACACTTTTGTCGTATCTTGTTTCCCATTCAATCTCTTG
>BGNK01001480.1:72582-91419 GCA_003297005.1 Symbiodinium sp. clade A Y106 | reverse complement strand
TTGAAGAGTTTCCCCTCGTGGGTCCGTGGGTCCACGTGACCCGGGAGGGTGGTTGGGTTGTTTTGTTTTGGGAGGCCCGAAATCCCCTCGTCCTTCGTCACTTTCTGTCTCTCTGTCTCAACGCTCGGTGCGTGCACCTCGCCATGGGGATGGTTGGTTTTGATGCGTCGTGATGCCACGGATGGGTGTCTCGAACGGGTGCTTGTGGATGAGACATGGGGAATTGCTGGTTTTGATATGTTGTGATGCGCCAGGCATCAGGTTTTGGCAGCCACTTGGTAGGGGTAGGGTTGGAGGTCGCGCGGTGCTCGCGTAAGGTCGCGCGGGCGTCGCGCAGGCCTAACTCCCAGCCCATAGGTTTCTACCCGAAAACCAAGATCATGGCTCGGTACGCGATCAACGCATTTGATNTGGAGGTCGCGCGGTGCTCGCGTAAGGTCGCGCGGGCGTCGCGCAGGCCTAACTCCCAGCCCATAGGTTTCTACCCGAAAACCAAGATCATGGCTCGGTACGCGATCAACGCATTTGATGCCATTGATGTGCGTCTGGAGCGGGCGGGTGCTTGTGGAATTGGGTGTCTACATGGGGTTAAGCAATCCCGGCCTGGCATGCCCAGGCCGGATAACCCGTCTCTTTGTTATATAAGCTAGCTATGCACAGGGGGTCTCCGTGTGTTGAAGTGCTGTGATTCTGCTGTGTGCCTTGAGCGGGTGCTTATGAAATCGAGCATCTAGATGGGGAATGGCCGGATGCCATGTGTGTTTGGGACGTGGATCATGGGTGCCTTCTCCACATATTCCCAAGGCTGGCGCAGCATTTCCATCGAATCGCTTGGTTTTCCTTCTGCGGCGATGCCATGTCATATCACGCGTCACCTTGGTGATTGACTAAGTTGTTGTGACTTTTCCGCATGTGATGTGACTTTCGCCGGTTCGAGCGTCACCATGCGGAACAGCGGCCGTGATGCGACTTTTGACGGCATGAGGCGACTTAGGGCCACCAAGGCTGCAACAACAAACCGCAGCACGCAGGTATAAGTGCATGCATCTCCGGGTCCGTTTTTCACCGGTCCTCGCAGGTGTGCACTTGCAGCAAGCTGCAAAAACGAACTGCAGCACGCAGGTATAAGATCATGCATCTCAGGGTCCGTTCTTCACCTGTCCCCGGAGGTGCGCACTTGCGGAAGGCTGCANAGCTGCAAAAACGAACTGCAGCACGCAGGTATAAGATCATGCATCTCAGGGTCCGTTCTTCACCTGTCCCCGGAGGTGCGCACTTGCGGAAGGCTGCAAAAACGAACAGCAGCACGCGGCTTTCACATGAGTTGTTCACTCTTGGGGGACGGTTTGCAGGGGGTGTGCCCTTGCGGGAACGGCAAATGCAAGGACTTTGCAGCGACCCAGTCGTTGCGTGTGTGCAGATGGGGGAAGCATCAAAAACACGAAATGCAACGACTAAAGCTCGTAGGAGTACAATCAGCATCCACACTGGGGTCTTAGCATCTAATCATGCTTCTCAACCCACCGTGCGCAGAGCACGCGGCATTTCCAGTGCAACCCGCAAACACTCCAAAAACGCGTGNCTTAGCATCTAATCATGCTTCTCAACCCACCGTGCGCAGAGCACGCGGCATTTCCAGTGCAACCCGCAAACACTCCAAAAACGCGTGTGCCCTTGCGGAATGGCTATAATTGTACTGTTGTTGGGCTGACATCACCCCGCCTGGGGTGGCTTCACTCCTAGGCCGTGTGCCGCAGGGCTTGGGGCGACTTTACGCCAGCTGGGGCGACTTAAACCGAGCGCTTGTATAAGCCCTAAGCCCTGTAAACCCTAACGGGGCCCTCGCAGGATCTCTTCCGCGACACCGTGGAGGCCCACGAACTCGGCCCGCGGGGCCTCCAGCGCTGGCGCGTGGGCGTCCAGGAGCGACCGGGAGACTCCCCAAACAAGGGTTGACGATTTTTTGAGGCGTGGGGTCTAGGAGGGTTTAGGGTTCAGGGTTCAGGGTTTAGGGTTCGGTTTTTAGGATTGTTGAGGGCTTAAGGTTCCCAAAACAGGGGTTTGGGGTCTAGGGTTTAGGGTTTAGGGGTTGGTGTTGGGTTTATGGTTTCGGGTTCAAGATACTCCAACCCCAGGAACGTTGCTCGAAGCAATGAGGGATTGCTTGTACGTATTATTCAAGCTTGTACCTCAGATCATAGACAGTAGCACGTCATGATTTGGTGAATATTCCTCAATTCCGCTCTCTTGGAGTCGCTGGGACACTTTACGATGTTTGGGGTACATAGCCCAATCAAGAGGCCTCGGGGGGTCTTTTTTGAAAGTTTGGGTAGTAGGCAGTTGGGTGGCCTCTGGGGGCTGCAATGGAGAAACAGGAGGCTTAGAGAGAGGATTAGTTGGGTTGTTTAAATGATAGCTCAAGGTATGGATTAGGACTTTTATCTCGATCCAACACTTGCTTGCTGTGTCCCACGAGCCGCCAGGCAAAAGGGGAGTTAGGGGTTTAGGTTGTTCTCGGGACTCGACCTGTCGCGAGTTGTATCGGGGGATGCCCCGTTGGGAGGGGGGGAGGAGGACGCCCGTAGCAAAGGAAGATCCAGCACTCAACCGAAGTGCCGCAGTTGAGACGGGGAGCCATGCAAAATCCAGCTGACCCATTGCAGGAACAAGGGCAGGAATATCACGCGGAAAGTAAGAAATTACAGGGGCAGGACCCTCCGGGGCGCAAACATGGATAGGCCTTCGCTGGAAGCGATGGCTTTTGACTGGGTTTCATGGGGCTTTAGGAGAGTTTTGGGATGTGCAGTCCATTTATGTCGGCTTTGGGTCCCTAAACCTTAAACCCTAAACCTAGAGGGGTTGGGTAACAGTTTAGGCTTTCGGGTGGGGCTTAGCCTGCAAGGAGGTCTGGGAGTGTTAAGAGTATCTTCAGAGCCAGGGCCCGGAGGCTGTGCCTTTCTAACAATGTGCTTTTCTGACTTTTATATATCATATATTATGATATATATACATATATAATTATATATATATATATTATACCGTACATATATATATATATATGTATTGTACTATATATATATATATATATAGTTATTTGTGATAATTGGAAGTTATAATCTTGCGGTGGCACCTCAGGACCACCAGTGCAGCAGCAACGAGCAGATCTGCCTCAACGACGCTGATGGCTCAGGGGGCGCAAGTTCTGGTACGACATCGTAGTCGGAGAGTCGTAGGAAAATTGAGCCTGCGTGCGGCTTAGCAAAGCAGAAAGAGCAAAGGAGCGGGATAGATATAGATAGAGATGTAGATGTCGCTGTAGATATAGATATATGTCTACATATATATATATATATTACATATACATATACATATACATATACATATACATATACATATACATATACATATACAGATACAGATACAGATACAGATACACATACATATACATATACATATACATATACATATACATATACATAGACATAGACATAGACATAGACATAGACATAGACATAGACATAGACATAAACATCTACACATACACATACACATACATATACATATACAAATACATATACATATACATAGACATAGACATATACATATACATAGACATAGACATAGACATAAACATCTACACATACATATACATATACATATACATATACATATACATATACATATACATACATACGTACTTATATATGTATATGTATATGTATATGTATATGTATATGTATTTGTATTTGTATTTGTATTTGTATTTGTATATATGTATATGTATATGTATATGTATATGTATAAGTGTCTCGGTCCGAGTCAAAGAGTCCCTCCTCCTCCTCCTCCTTTGTATCTCATGGCGTGCCTCGTTCGCTGGTGAGCTGCTCTGGGGGCGATAGCTACGACGCTCGACTCCCGAAGCCCGGCTTGTTCTCGAACTGGCGATCCTCGGAAATCATCCAAGATGCGTCATTGGCGCCTGTGGCGCATGATGTGGGCAGTGCTGTCAGCTGCCATGTACTTGTCGCGCATGCACATGCATAAGGAGTTTGGTTTCGAGCAGTGCACGGACCGCCTCGGTCCCAAGTCCGAGGACGCAGGGGATGATCACTCCATGATGCTTGAATGGTGCATGGTGACCACCGCCGCTTTGCAGCAACAATACCCCTGCGGTGACATGAGGGTTGGGGGCAGTCCAGGTCAAAACCCCCCTGAAGCCCGATTAGCATGCCTTGCTCTGCAACACCAAGAGGCAAAGCATATTGACCCTTTTTGCAACCGCGCCCAGATGCCCAGCACAGGCGCCCGTCACACTAGCTCTGTTAAACAGACATGCATGTGCAGCTCTCCGTTGTTTTTCATTCCGTCACGTCATAGTAACCCGCCCAAGCAGGCGGGTGTGTGGAGCACAGTGGCGCACACTGTCCCTGCCTTCCTCAGGAGCGTAGCGACATTGCCACACTCCATGTCATTTTGCCTTGCTCTGTTTCTGGATGCAGTGATTACTCACTGGCTTGTGCGATCGGCCTTGCGGTTTTGCACTACACGCATTGTACCAGGAGAATACCGGCGACGTCTGAGTGCAAGCCGCCTGTCTGCCCGAGCATGCAGACCGACGCTCTCGGCGCGGGTTCTCGAAGCAGTGCCGACCTGGCATAGGCCAGCCCGAGCCAGATTGCACCTTACGCCCCACAGCCCAGTCCCCTGCATACGTAGATCTTGGGTGCTGCTTTGGATCTTGGTCCTCCAAGTAAAGTTCTGCTGCTCGGTAGCCAATCCAAATAGTCCTACGGATGCTCCCCCCCCGCTGGCCGGTCAGTCAATGCCTAGGGCACCTGTGCGCGCTTACGGCGCCATGGCTGAACGCCTGTCGCAGTCCGCAAACGGGCTTTCAAAAGGGCCCAAACCCGAGTCCTTCGAGATGGTAGCACGTACTATCGGGGTCAGTTACATGACGCCTCTAGTTTGTCCCTACAGCTTCTTCGTAGGCCAGGGCCCAAGCCCCCCACACAGATCCCACATGCCTCCGCCCACATTCAGTATGTCACCTGGAACTGCGGCGGATTGCACCCCTTGCGTTTTCAGGAGCTGATATCGTGGCTTGAGACGTTGCGTGTCAACCACCCTGCGACCATAGCCTGCATCCAAGAAACCCATTGGGCCCATGATTGCGAGTTTAGCGACTTGAATTGGCACTTTTTGCATTCGGGTAGTGGGGTTGCAGAAGCAGGTGTATTGTTTGCAGTCCCCAAGACCCTAGTCCCGTCCTCTCACCTCCGCTTCAATAGTCTGATGCCTGGCCGCTTGTTCCACCTCAGGGTTGAACTCAACCCGGCTATCGACCTGCTCGGAGTATATCAATTTAGCTGGAACCCCCACCAGGCCAAAGCCCAAAGCCCCGAACAGCAAGCTCTTGACCTCACCCAGAAAAGAGCCGCTGTATGGCATTCTATCCAATCCTGGGCACGCCGTATTCCTAGCCGAAACTCTTTGCTGGTCCTTGGAGACATGAATTGCACCCTACAGCCTCAACCGCCTTTTGTAGGAGCGGGCGTAGCCCAGCATCGTAAAGATCCGCACCCAGACCAGAACGTGTTTCAGGGCGTGATCCAGAATGCCAACTTGCTCGCCATGAATTCGTGGGGACGTAAAGGACCTGCGGCTGGCACGTTTCTTCAGCACAGTGGTGGCTGCGTTCAGCTCGACTTCATGCTGACTAGACTGCCAGCGCCTCACCCTGCCTACCGGGCTAAACCTGTCCCTAGTGCCCCAATCATACACCCATCTGGTTTCAGACATGTACCGGTTGTAGGTATATTGCCTGCCCCCGCTAGACCTAAGCCCAAGCCTGGAGCGGCCCAGCTCACAGCACACAATGCACGACGCCAGCTGAAGGATGACCCAGACCGAGTGCAGCGTTTCACTACCTTGGTTGCCCAGCGAGTCAGTGCCACGGTAGACATTAATCAATGTCTGTTGGACGCGTGGGCCCAGTCAGCATATGATGGTTCGCCGGGGTCCGTTTTCGGGCCTATTGCCAGGTCTGGGGGGCTCTCAACTGCCCCCACATCGCGCGTTCTTTTGCGTCAAAACTGCAATCCAAAAGAACTGCCGATTTCTGACAAAAGAACGGCGGGAAAACGGCCCAGAATCGACCCAGCGGACCCCCATAAGTCAGCACGACCGTGCCAGCAGGCCACTAGAGTCCCCTCGGCGGTACCTGTTAAACACCAACCAGTTAACTTACAGCAGTATTGGCAGTGCAAGCGAACTTTTCGACGTCATCTAGACACAGTCCAGGCTTTTCAGGCTCCTGTCATTATGCAGTTTGCTCAGGCCAACCCGCCGACCATCAGACAGCACTTTCCTAGAACCCTGCCCCGCCTGCGTGGTGTGCTTCGAGCTTGGCGCTCGGCCGTTCAGTTTTACCGTATGGACCGGGAGATGCGCAAGCACGCGCGAGCTCATAAGGCGCAGTTGTTTGACGACCAGGTGCAACAAGCTTTTGCAGCTGAGAAACAAGGTATCAGCGCTCTATACCAGCTTATTCGTCGCCTCCGCCCCAAGTCATCCAAACGGTCCATACACTTCCGGGACAGTTGCGGAGATCTGATGTCTCCGGCCGACGAAATGGCTGCCTTGAAGCAATACTTTAGGCAACTCTATGCATCTGCAGATAGGCGACTCAACCCTTGGTTTATGCCCGAGCCTCTTAGCTTTGCCGAATCTGAAGTACTGGCAGCCATTCGCTCCATGCCGGAGGGTAAAGCGCTGCCCCCGGGGGATGCACCTGCTGCGCTATGGCGTGTTACCTCGCAGAGCCTTGCACCGGCCTTGACGGCCCAGCTGAACTCGGCCTTACGTGTCGGCAGACTGTGTTTTCCTCCGCGCTGGCACGAGTCACATGCGGTCCTGATTCCCAAAGTTGGCAAACCTCCCACTAAACCCGCCAACCTCCGCCCGATAGCACTATTGCCAGGAAGCGCTAAGGTATTGGCTAAACTGGCAGCTGATAGGCTACGTCCTTTTGTGCAAAGCGCCTTGGAAAACACGCCTCAATTCGCCTATTTGGCAGGGCGCGAAGCCGCCCAGGCCCTGGACCGTGTGCTCAGCCACTGCTCCGGTGTCCGCTCCGATGTGCAGTCCACTCGGATACGACCATCGCCGCATGCGCACACGAGATCTAAACCAAGCCGCTTCGCCGGCTCTCGCCTAGTCGGCGGGCTCCAGCTTTCGCTTGATTTGGCAAAGGCGTACGATAAGCTGCCTCGTGCTCGGCTTCTCGAAGCCCTAGCTCGCGTTCAGGCTCCTGCCCCACTGCAAGCTCTAATAATGTTTATCCATGACAACTCAATGGTTGTGCTGGAACGGCATGGGCTCCGGGAGTCAGTAGCACTTGGAAGGGGCGTACGACAGGGATGCGGACTCTCGCCATTATTATGGCTCTCATACATGCTCTTAATCTTTGACAAGCTGTCGTTGTACGTCCCAAACTCTGCCATCACGTGCTTCGCAGACGACTTTCATCTGGCCTGGCGGTTTCACCGCACGTTCGAGTTTCGAAATGCCTGTACCCTGCTGCCTCGCATTTTGCAGGACTTCAGTGACCTAGGTATGGAGGTGTCGGTGGAAAAGACAGTTGTCCTGCTCGCGTTGTCTGGACCCGATGCACCTGGCATCCTCCGTGACTACACGCAGCGCACCAAAGCTGGCCGATACCTAGTCCTTAAACATCCAGCTGGTACTTGGCGGCTTCCCATCAAGAGTAGTCATACTTACTTGGGGGTGAAAATTGGGTATGGCCTTTTTGAACGACAATCCTTGCAGTACCGACTCTCGCAATCATGGACTGCGTTCCATAGGCTAAATGCCTTCTTATGCAGTAGGCAGTTACCCCTCCTGAAGCGGGTGCAGCTCTGGCGCGCGTGTGTGTGGAGCATCATGAACTACGGCCTCACCGCAGTGGGAGTTGATCGGGTCAGTGCTGTTACCCTACGCCGACAAGTGCTGAAACAACTGCGAAGTATAGCCCGCAGCCCGGCCCACGTTACGAAGGAAACCAATCACGCTCTGTTGACTAGGTTGCACCTTCAGGATCCGGTTCTCATGCTGCGTGATATCTTTGAGTCTCGAGTAGCTCGTAGCCCAGACGAGGTAGTGCAGCTACAGCCTCCTTCTGTCCCCCAGTGGCACTCGCTTGTTAGGGCTGGTTTCGTGCAGCACCACACTGCTCCGGATGCCACCGATTCGGTGCTAACGGAAGTCACGCAGGTCCTTCGAGTACAGTGTAGTTGCCCAGTGTGCGGGCAGCAGCTTGGTAGCACTCATGCCTTACATGTTAATATCGGAAAATCCCATCCGGAGCGGCAGGTCCGTAAGGAACGTAGCACCACAATCAAGAACAAGCGTGTGGATGATTACCGCAAGCATGCTGCTGGAGGACGGCCCGAGTGCATCCACTGCAAGAAGCGATTTTGTGGCTGGCCATCGTTCATGGGGCACTTTTCCCAGCAGGCATGTCCCGTCCTGTTTACCACGCATGTCACACCACTCTTAGATAGGCCTACTGCCCCGGAGCCCCCGACTGCTTCTCCACCACCGGGACCTAGAGCGGCTGTCATGCTCGAAGCACCCGTCTCCTCTGCTCATGGGGCGTTCGCGCCGGGAGGAGAAGTGCCTGAGCAAGTGTCTACTCCAGTTCCTGTTTTTCACGGCGATGAGCTGCAAGCACTTGGAAACATCACTGAGCTAGCAGCTGCAATTGTCAGGTGTGACATGTTGCACCATTGTCCTGAATGCTTTCAGCGATGCAGCCAGCCCAGCTATATCAGTCGACATGCGCAAATTCATCCTCAGGTGAAAGAGCATGAATCTTCGGTTAGGCGGTGGCTCGAAGCTAAGACGCAGACCAGCCAGCCTTGCCGCTGGTGCAGACAGGTATATCAGTCCAGGCCCCGCGCACACTTAAAGGGGTGTCCAGTATTGTGGGCATGTGGCCACTTTCTGGCTAGGCATCATACGTTATGCGACGCAGGTCAGCCCTCTCTTCAGCATGTCTTTGGACGACAAGCAAGAGATCGACCAGCAGCAGCTTCAGGAGGCCAGTGCCGAGTTCGCCCAGTTCGCCAGCTACATGAAGCAGCCGGGGCAGGACTTGCCTCCCCCCGGCTCCAACCCGACTGTGACGCCGCTGGCCACGCCGATCAGCTCGGGGGTGGGGAGCCAAGGCGACGGGTCCGAAATCCCGGAACAGGCGGACCTCTTGGGTATGGACGCGGCGACCGACCGCCCCAAGCGGGCTACACCGACCACAGCACCGGGCACTGCTCCAGCGACAGCCGCCCCCGAGATCCAGAAGCAGGGGAAAGGGCGCTCCCAGACTCCAGGGCGCACTCAGTGGCAGCAAGGCCGCGACTGGCAGACCTACCGCCAGTGGCCGAGCAAGAAGGAGTCCGACCGCAACAAGGACGACGAGATCCAGCGGCTGAAGCACCTACTGCAGGCCATGGCGCGACTGGTCTTGCGCTTGGAAGACTCTCTAGCAATCACCCAGCTGGACTCGGAGTTCGTGATCTTCTTTCAGACCGGGGTGACGAAGAATCCCTGGAGCATCACCGATCCACTGTTTCGGGTGGCTTCCAATTGGAAGCAGCAAAAAGAGGCAGACCCGGTTTCGCTGAGCCAGCCACTGCGGAGCATCTTGTTTCATGCCATGGTGACGGCTTTGCAAGGACAGCTGGAGCAAGTGGAGAAGGATCCCGCAGTTCGCCAGCGCGCGACAGAGCTCGGCCTTCTGGAGGACGAGACGTACCCATATCTCCAGTGGGACGCCGAGCGACGCCAGCACCAAAAGGCCAGCATGCAGCCGTACAGCCAGGCCGACCTTCGAGCGAATGTGAACCTGATGCTCCAGCTATCCATCTTTCCCAGCACGGTCGCGCGCTTCCATGCGCTGCGGCGCCACACGGAGACCTTGACCTCGGAGGTGCTGCCGTTTTTGCTCACCATCCACCTCCGCAGCACCGAAGCTCAGCAGCTATACCTGTGCCTGCACCGCATCGCCCGCAACTCGTGCATGCATCTGATCGGAGCCACTCTTCGGCCCAGCAAACTGGGACGGAGTCCATTGGCGCAGTATGTGGACAAGCTGGTCCAAGCAATTTGATGGTCACGCACAGTCAAGCCCTTAACCTAACCTTGAGCAACCGCGCCAACTACTGCTATGCGCATGCTGTGTTGCACTCCTTAGCATGGTCAGTCGCCCATCTTGCCCAAGGTTTTGGCTTCAGACATGCGCACATGTTGCGCTTTCTGCAATGGCTGCTCTCACGCACCCGAGCTGTAGCGTTGTGGGATATTAGGGGGTGGTGCAATATCACTCAGGCGTGGCATCAGCCACATCGGCAACAAGATGCGGCGGAGTTCCTACGGTTTCTTTCCTTCGCTTTACCGGAAGAATCCATAGGAGTGTGGCAGTCCCGTGTTGCTGTAGCTGCAGAGATTCCTTCATCACAATCTACGCCCGCCCAGGTTTCAGATCACGGAGTGTTATGGCCACTGGAGCTGACAGCCCGTACAGGCTTCCTTGCTCCGCAAGCCGCATGCTCCCTTCAACAACTCATTATTGCCTGGCGAAACCAACCTGCCAGGCATGCTGGTGTGAGCCTGCCGGCTATCCTTCCCGTTCAAGTGAACCGCTTCAACGAGCGAGGCGATAAGGTTGCATATCACATCACGCCTAGCCCGGCAGCGTATGTGCCATTCTTTAGCTCTGACACACTACAGACTTGCTCGGAGCGCTACAGCCTCGTTGCAGTGGTGTTCCACCTTGGAACATCCAGCCAAAGCGGCCATTACCGGGCGGCGTTTCTCAGAGCAGGGCGGATTACACATGTGACAGATGATGACACTGCGGCACAGCCCGCCAGTAGTGCAGAGATAGACGTGATCAACCAGAATTCGTATATATACTTCCTAGTCAAACATTCTGAGACCAGTAACGTCATCCCGTAGTGGGCTTTTAAAAAGCCTCCTCTAGGAGCACTTTTGTCTGTAGTGCCGATACCCAGCCAGCGACTGAGCTCATTGCTTATGGGGCGGAATTCACGCCGGGTGAGCTCGTGTCAGCGCCTTATGTTCTTGTCACGTATGCCTTACTCTCTATTTCGTCACGCTTTTACTTCTACTCCTATCTACCGCTGGTATGTTTTGAGCTGGGATTTTATCGGCAGTTAGTGTGTTTTTCGGGTGCTGAAATCAGCATGCATCTCTTGGAGATGCCAGCCGTTGGCTGCCAGACGCATCGCGAACTTCCCTCGCGGCGGTGGAAGAATGTATATGTATATATATATATATATATGGTCAGGCGTCTGGCGTTCCCAGCCCCCCGCCCCCCCCAATGGTATGGTCTGGTAGGGTTGCGGGGCGGGGGGGGGCGTGTGCGGACAGGGATGGAGCTGTTGCTGCTAGATGTGGGCTTGGTGCTGGGGCGGCCAGGGGTCACACGCAAGCCCTACGCAAGCCATAAACCCCATAAGATAGCGCATGCTCCTGTTTATATTAACCTTAACCTGTACTTTAAACCCTACACCCAACCCTAAACCGCGCCTGAATGCAAGCTCTAAGCCTAAAGCAGAACATGAACCGTCAACCCTAACGAACCTAGCCCTTGTCGATAATAGCCTGATACCTTTTAACAGTAAACCCCAAACTCAAAAGCTTAAGCTAAACCCCAAATCCCAAAACCCCACAACCACCCCACCGGGGGAAGAGAGACCCCACACCCCACACCACAGGGGAGGGCGGGCCTCACCTATATCCAGACCATTGACCTTTGGGGGGGGAGGGGGGGGGCGCGGAGCGCGTGACCATATATATATATATATATGTAGTTTGTCTTTCTTGTATCCCAGAAGACCCACGACCCTGGCCGAGCCCGAGGTCATTGGCCTGGAGCCGCTGAAGAAACGAAGCATGCTGGCGAGACTCGGCTCACAGTTTGCCTTAACCTTACCTTTGGTTAGTAGGGAATGGAAGAATGGTAGTATTGTAGTTATAATTGTACCCCATTCCTCCATTCCCTGCTAACCAAAGGCAAGTAACGTTCCTTATCGTTACAAAATCTGGGCTTTGTGCCGCGTTTGTATTTGAAAAGCAAACTGCCGCCTTGGGTTCTCTAGTCAATGACTTAAAAGCGAACCACAATCCACCTGACATCAAAGTTCAACGCATTACTCAGCTACCACTTGACATGTGGAGTAACCTTACACCTGGCGAAATACGAGCTAGATTACCACCCAGACCTTGCCCTCGATCGCTTTTCAAAGCTGCGCTGCGAAGACTTTCACGTTTTCAGCATGCAGTCGCACCCTAAACCCTAAACCCGAACAGTCGCAAATTCTTGAAAACCCGATGTGTGCCCTTTTTGTCAGCCTTGTAGGGCCAATGATGAAGAGTGGGTTCACTCCGCAAAAGGCATCACTTTTCCCCTGTTCCCGACAATCTGAGCCGGACGGGTCCAGTTGCCATTGAGATCTCACTTGAACTACTTGACTCATGGCATTCCGAGTTCGATTCGACGATCAATACTGTACCCATTATCTCGAAAAGATGAGTTTCAACACGGATACGGCTTAAAAGTATCTGGTGAGGCACAAGCCCTCTCATTTCGCGTGTTCGAACAGACTTCTTGTCCGCTCAAATTGCCACTGATCAGCCCCAACGCTTGTAATCTCCCGCATCGCCGTGCAGGCTCGGTCGCATTGGATTTCTGCTGTGATTGCTTCTTTCCTTCTTCAACCTCGGATTGAGCCGAGACGATGCTTCCGCAAGCTCGGGAGCCCGACTGACTCCGTCGCTTCCGCCCGAGGAGCGGCATCTCCTTCAATCGCGGCGGCTGCACGGTGAGAAGCTGCGGAGAGCCTGTCCCTTGACTGCTGGGCGAGCGTTCATCAGGGGCCTAAACCCTAAACCCTAATCCTAGAACTTGATTACAAGAATGGAGCCAGCCACGAGACTCCGCAAATCACTCTCAACACACAAGCTGCCGTGAAAAGCACCAGGAGAGACGCAGTTCAGCTAGCAACCACAACTGTCACGCTATCATAGGAGCCCAGAATAGCATTTTTTCTGCGGGCCAAGGTGAGCGATCCATCCATGGTACAGCTGGGCATGGAGGATGCGCGGCTTCAGATCCTTCACTTTATGGGCCACTGGTCTCGAGTTTTCGTGCTAAGTCCGTACATAAAGAAGGGTCGGCGTGCCGGGTTTGAAACTTCGAAGTCCATGAATTCTAGATTAATATTCCTGGCAACGCGGACGTCAGCCTGTCAGGGATTCGGGGCAATTTCGGAATGGCCGTGAGAAGGCTTGATTTCGACGGGCAGGCTTTCCAGCTTCTCTTGAGCCCAACGGTCTGCATCAGCGACCCTGCATCGCACTGCGCCAATGCTTATCGTCATGGACCATTGTGATTCTCACTAGGTTTATCTTGTTAGCAACGTCGTCACCACCATCATCGTCATCAGCATGCCAATGGCCGCAGGGCAGGCTCGGAACCATAAAGGGCTTGCAAGCCTAGGACACGAGAAGCCGAAAAACTTAAGGCCCTCAAACTTCCAACATCTCGTGATGCAAACAATTGGCAGACAATTCTTCTCATCACCCCTACTCTTCTAGCGGTTCTGACTTTGCTTGTTCTCTCAAGAGCCACTGTTCTCGTTGTTGCTTTTGCTCAGGCATTGTGGCTCCTAACGTTCTTGTTCCTAGTGTGAGTGCTGCTTCTTCTCGTTGCCGTAGTGGCACTGTTGGCATTCTGTGGTATTCTCAATCATACTCGGTTCGATTTCTTATGGACAGTATCACGGGTTGCTTTTGCTTGTGATTTACATTTCCGTTCTAGTTGCTGCTGTTTCTGTTGCTGTTGTTGTTGTTGCTGCTGCTGTTGCTGCTGCTGCTGCTGGCGCCGCTGCTGCTGCTGCTGTTGTTGTCAATAATGCGACAACGGCGGCTGCTTTTACCAGGCTCTCGTGCTACCATGTCTACTGCTGCTAAATTTATCTATAGTAGTACCACTCTGACCACTGCGATTGCTGCTGCTACAACTGCGGCGAAAACCACGACAACTCCTACCACTATTACTACTATCTACGCTGTCTACCACTATCCAGTATCCACATCGAATGTCTACTATCCACTCTCTACTATCATCGAATACTGCTGTTGCTGCTACTACTACTACTACTACTACTAGTACTACTACTACTACTACTACTACTACTACTACTACCACCACCACTAATCACCACTCCCGCCGCTGGTGCCACCATCACCACCACGACCACTACCACTGCCGCTGCCCTACCGCCACCGCCACCGCCACTACCACTACCACTACCACTACTCCCACTCCTACTGCTCCTGCTGCTGCTCCTGCTTATGCTCCTGCAACTGCTACTGGTTTTCACTAGAATAGATAGGGACAAGTAGTCTCTCAGCTTCAGGGGATCACACCTTGGCGGACAAAGTCCTGTGCGACGGGCACATTGACTACACCGGCGAGGGCGCGAACGGATGCTCTGCGCTGGCTTAGTGTAGAAGCCTGAAGCCCTAGTGGTGTTATTCAACAAAGAACCCAAAGATCTAAACAAAGAATGACAGACGGACGAGGGAATTTGGAAAAAACAACTTTAAATGCTAAGCCCTGAACTTTAAACAAGGGTCCTTTGAAGCAAACCACAGTTCTCACCGGCCAATGTCAAGCGATGAACCCCGAATGCTGAACCCTGTATAATTCCAAGCCCTTAGCTAAGAACCTCCAGCCCTGCGTTAAGGGACCCCTTTCTCAAAACAGTTCTTCAGGATTCGGATGCAGCATGATCGGGTCGCTGTTCGCCCTGAACGCCTCGGCTGCTGCCGAGCCTCCGCTGTCCTGGACCTTCCAATGCTGCTGAGATGGCCCCGGCCTAGTGTCGTCGGTTACAGCAGGGTTTGGTTCGCTATGGGTTTGGAAGACACGAAACCAAAAAGAGCCTCAACCCAAATGGACACTAGATCGTTTTGGCTTTCGAAGAACACGCGGCCGGGGCGCTTCAAAATCAGAGCTCGAGCTTGCAACTTGGAGCACGTCACCAAGAAACGGGTCCGTGTGCGTTTCTCGGGCTTAGGGTTTAGGATCCAGCACGCATGGGTCCCCTAGCGCGGACCTTCGTATTTCTGATCTACATGCACTCCCTCGTCCTCGGAAAATACCTGACATTGCCAGGGCAATCAAGGCTTTTGTTGCTGTTGTTGTTGCTGCAGAGAGTGCCTTGCGCTTCTAACCCTGGGAGTCATGGAAGTAAAGTGTAACCATTTTGGCCCGGGATCGCACGGCTAGCTTCCCTGTGGCTCAGCACCATCTGTTGTGTCCCCGGCCATTCCCGTGCAGTGCCCTGCAACAATGGCCCGGCCCTCGGCAGAGGTTTAGGGTTCAGGTTAAGGGTTGAGGGCATGCTTCCGTGTCTCCCAACGACTGAAACTGAAGACGTTTGAAGCTTGAAATGGTGCAAGCAAGTTCAGAAGACACGAAACCTTCAGCGCGGTTACCTAAAGCCTCATCCCTGAAGCGTAACGCGCGGAAAGACCGACGCTGCGGCCTTAAATGCAACAAGCCCCACCGCCTTCAAAAAAAATCTTGATACGAACGCTGGCTGTCCCTCGGTCATGCTAATCCGAAATGCAGTATTGTAATCATGCAATATGCAAGAAGACGTACACGGCAAATCATGACGTGATTGTGGCAATGCTTCTGATAATGGTAAATGCATGTCGGCTGCAAGATACAGTAGGATTGGTCACATCACGATGATGCCGGTGGTGATGATGTGGGTCGGATTGCATACGTTTCGCGACGGTAGGTTTGCTGATGGCCGCTATGCTCGCATGCTACATTGCTCCGACTTTCAACACTGCGATCCGACTCTCACTGTTTTACATTTCACTGTCGGTTCTTGTTGCCTTAAAGGACCTTTCTTTCCTGTGTTCTTGGTCGTCTTTGGGCCTGAGCACCTCGTGCCCCAGTAGCTGAAGCTGAAGGCCTTCCCATACATTCCAACCTATGGTGTCGGGCATAGGGTCTGTAGTTTTAGGTTTTTGGGGTGTATGGTTGCTACTTGAAGGTTTATGTGTCTGGGTCAGGGTTTGAGGTTTGGGCATATGGCTCAGGGTTTATGGATTAAGGTTTGTGGTTTTTTGTTTGGGCTAGCAGGTCCATGGATACGGATTCAATCTAGTACTCAAGGGTCTGGAGTGGAGGATGTCGGCACCAGGCTTTGTTCTGCCTTGCATCCGAACCTTCAACTCCGAAAATGCAGACCCTGCCTAAGCCCCGAATCCTGAAACCCAAAACCCCCAAAGTCCTCTAGACATGTGCAAACCCTTCATGCGTGTTGAAGTCTAAACTCCTAAACCCCCCGGCCCTAAACCCAAAACCCTAAGCCCTAAGCCACCAAACATCTCCTACAATCAGCACAAGCCAGGACTTCGGATGCCTGAAGACCGAAGCTGGGATCAAGGCACAATCTCGCCCTTCGGTTTCCATCGGTTTAGCAGAAGTAGTAGTAGTAGTAGTAGTAGAAGTAGAAGTGGTAGTAGTAGTAGTAGTACTAGTCCGAGTCCGAGTCCGAGTCCTAGTGCTAGTGCTAGTACTAGTACTAGTACTAGTACTAGTACTAGTACTAGTCCTAGTCCTAGTCCTAGTGCTAGTACTAGTACTAGTACTAGCACTAGCACTAGCACTAGCACTAGCACTAGTACTACTACTAGTACTACCACTACTACTAACTACTACTGCTACTACTACTACTACTACTACCACTACGACTACGACCACTACCACTACCACTACCCCACTACCCCACTACCACTACCACTACCACTACCACTACCACTACCACTACTACTACTACTACTGCTACTACTTCTGCTACTACTAGCTACTGCTACTGCCACGGGCATGCAGGGGGGGTTGACTTCGGCTTCGCGGTAACCGGTCGTCTCGTTGCCGGTACAACAGCGCAGAGCACGCTGAGCCATTCTTTCCGAGCTCAGTGATTGAGTGCAGGCACTCAACGACCACATGGCCCATTTCAGCTACGTTGTTGGCGACCGAGGCCCAGTCTGCAGGACTAAAGCCCATTTTAACCTCGTGACTACATGCTTTGTCAGTTTAGTTTGTCTTGTCGCTGTTGTCGTTATTGCAAGTGTGGCTCCAAGTGTCAGTTGCGGGAGTTCAGCTCAGGTTCACTTCTCGCTGTCCTGATTCGTTTACAACGATGTAGATCGGCTGTGCACCTCAGGTGGCGGCGAGCGAGGCTGACTTCGCCATGATTTCGAAGGCCCGAACATCAGACGTTATAGCAACATCCAAGTTCCCACCCTGAATGTCCTGAGCTCTAAAAACCCTAAACATCAAACTTTGAACGCTCATCCCAAAACCATCGCGAGCTACTTTTCGAGGCCACGGTCCTGAACACAGAGCCCCAAAGCCAAACACTGGCAGTCAACTGGAATCCTGCATCTGTAACACCCTGAACCAACACCGAAGCCCCCAAACTGGCATCTTTCAGCCATGAGGACCAGATCCGGCCCTTAGACGTGACAAGGTTCCGGAGTTTGACGGCGACAAGTACCCGCATGCCGCGCGCCGTGGAGCTCAGTTGCAAGGTTTCCGCATCCAGTTTTTGATAATGTTGAAGTTCAGGGGGTTGTCATCCGGATTTGTTGTTCTCAAGTTCAGGGTTTGCTTTTTCTCTAGCACGCCTCGGTAGGGCCGATTGATCAAATTTCGCGCACGTGTACATGTTGTATCTTGTTGTCTAGCGTGGCGGGTCAGCGATTGTGGTTGTGTTTGTTGACGATGGCTGTTATTGTATTGCTAAGCTTCTTCTTCTCCTTCTTATTCTTCTTCTTCTTGTTCTTACTATCATACTCTTACGTGTGTGATTGTTATCGTTGTTCCTCTCCTGTTTCTTCTTCGTCTTGTTTTTGTTCTTTTTATTGTCGTTGTGGCTGTGGTTGTGCTTGTGGTTGTGGTGGTTGGTTTACATTGCTGTTGTTATGTTGCTGTTGTTGCTCTGAGGTTGGCACCGCCACATCGCATATCTGTACAGGAAGCGTTGGCCGGCTGTGCACTCAGTTTGTGAAGCTTCTTGACGTCTTCAGGCTGGAAGCCTTTTTGAAGTTCAACGTCGAGCGGCTTGTGGCGACATGACACCGAAACTCATGCCCTGAAAGCCTAAACTTACTCACGAACTAAACTCACGAACAAGGCCAGCGAGGGAGCCGAGACTGGAGGCGAGACGTGCGAGGAGAGCGAGGACGGCTGTCTTTTCGGTGCATTTCGAGTTTTGGGTTTTCAGGTTCAGGGCTTTTGGACTTGTGGGTGTTTAGGGCACTTTGAGTCAGGCTGCCCTAAACACTAGACCTCCCATGGGGCCGGGAGTTGTTCTGAAGGTTCTAGACGGTTTCACACAGTTGTTGTGTGGTCTTCTTTGTTTGGGGCTTGATCCTGCTTTGCTGCGTCGCTTATAGATTTTCGGAGCTGCGCTGGCAGCGGCTCAACAAGCTGGAATATATTCCTCTAGAGAGCTTCTAGATCCTTTGCAGGCCCGGCTCGAATCATCAGGGTCGTTGGGTTAGCAATGGCATTGCGGGGTGCACATCATCGCGCAAACACGATGTCAGCTAGTATCCAGAGATGTGCTCCAGACCTGCAAAACCCACACGCTCGGCAGCCGAGAGCGCAGACAATCAAACACACACACACACACACCCACCCACCCACCCACCCACCCACCC